>MU253770.1:0-57673 GCA_019669825.1 Calycina marina
CAGCATTAGCGAAGGGTACAGAGCGATTGGCTCACCAGAATACCCTTTTGACAGAGGAGATCCGTATACTTCGAGTAGCAAATGAGGCGCTTAGCGAGCGTCGTAGGGCTAAAAAGACCCGGGTCCGGGAGGGAGGTGCACTTACGGTTAATGATGCTAAATATGTTTTGTCTCAACAGGAGGTAGATGAGCAGGTTCGACGCGACTTACGTGCGGAGGGGGGAAATCGAGTCGAGGGACAACCGTCCAAAAGGCGCTGTGGCACTTGTGGAGAAACTGGCCATAACGCACGAACTTGTACGATAGAACAAGACATATATGGCTCTTCAGAATTTAACTTGTAATAATTTAGTTGATTTAATCACAGATATTAGGTGTTTTTGAAGTTCTATGCCAAGGAAAAGTGCGCGACTCACTGATAAACCACGTTAAGTTAATTTATTCAGCGCTATTATATATTCAGCTTCTGGTATATCTGCAGGACTAGGGGATTCAGCTGGCCTTGTAGAGCGTAGTATCGTCCCGTTAATCATGCTTCTCATTAAAATAATTGGTTAGCCAAGGGGTAAGATTAGTAGTAATCTTCAGAGTACTCGCTATCGCTCTCCTCGCTTAGCACATGTATATTTTCCTTCTCGTAGCTGAGAAGGATACCCTCCATCGCCTCGCTGTGTAATCGCTCCTCCAATTCATTCCACTGGTCGTCCGGTTGATGCCTTCGTAAAGAGCGAGCATTGATATATACGAAGCATAGTAAACGAGTGTAGGAGTTGCATAGTATAGAGTTGAGGTTCTAGCATACTAGTGCCACCATTAGTCCAGTTTGGAAGTTAAAATTTGCTGGATACCTGAGTGGTGAATACGTAGTACCAAGCATCAATCTTCTCCCTTTATATAGAAGTAGGTCTATATTTTGTAAATATACCATCCCTAGTCGGGATGGGAAGTCCAAAGCTGGGACGGCGCGAGTCGAGTTGGTGCCGCTTATTGGCGACGTCGAGGTTGGTCGTCATGGTATAGTCTTGGTTGCGAGTCGATTCGAATCGAAGTGTCAGAAGTGGGATGACTGGCTTGCACTACGAATAAAGCGCGAAGTCGGGAGTGTCTAATGGTGATCGATGGCTCGCTTGTTACCTGTATACAACTGCGTGTATTCAGAGTTCGGCTGGATGGCACTAAGGCATAGCATCTTGATCCTTGGCTATATGCTGGACAGAGTAATCGAGATAGGTTCTCAGCTCTTGAGGGAGTCATAAAGACTCGATAGAAGTAACGTCGGGCTGGTATAAGAATGAAGAGGCAGGTATCAATCGGGTTGAATCACGTGGAAGCGATTCCGTTACAAGCTGGGTAAATTGTGAGGTAAATGAAGCTATGGTGGTTTTGGTAGTTTGAGCACGAAGCTCCTAACTAAGGAAACTACAAAGATTATGTACTAAGAGATATTCCTGTGCGAGCCTCGCGAGCTGTCTCGCGGAGCTCGTGATATCTGGTTCGTGACACTACATTTGCTTCTACTAATCCCTTTCCAAACGACGTCGGCACTGTCTTCCTAAACTATATCCAAAACCCTACTCATGTTAATCGCGAGCGAAAGGAATGGTAGAGAAGCATTCAAAAAGGCACGATATTCAGAATTTTGAAACTGGAGATATTGTTTCTTTGAAGGTCCTGAGAGAGGATAGGAGCTCAATGATAATAAACGACTATTTAGACGGATATTAGAAGAACCTCAGTCTCATCGATATAAGGTTGTGACCCTACCTGGCATTATTAAACGCTTGGTACCGACTAAAGAGTTTGGGGCTGTTAACAAGGCTCTCTGGCCAGATATTATAATTCCTGATAGCCAGACAAAGGTTACACTTGGAGCGGCCGCATCGGAGAGGCTTCTACCAGTACACGAGTTAGAGTATCTTGTCAGTGTAAGGGTCTTTGTATCACAAAGCCCCTTACACTGACAAGATTCTATAAGGAAAGCAAAGGCTGTAGTATACACTGCCACGGAGAAGAGCATGATTGTTGAAACTCATCAGGTCTAGTTGCTCATTCTGAAATAGAATTAGTGGATAGACCCAGGAGAAAGCGGCTTGCGCTTTGGACAGTGTGATGACGGCCGCCGGCACGCTTTCCAAGGTCTTCAGCAGAACAACGGCCTACAGCTTGCAGAACCCAAACATGTGATACCCGGCTGCAATACTCTTGCATTCCCGGGTCACTCTCTACAAATATTTGAATATCGTTTCGGTCGATGAGCCACACGCTGCCGCAAACGCTTCCGCATTGGAGGTAATAATTGGAACGGACTGTTCTCCCAGCCGCTGCTGTACTACTACCACAAAGCGCCTTCTCTGCTCAGTCAGACCGCCGGCGTCGTCAGCGAATGTCAGTTTGCTCTGCAAGAATGTCGCATCAATGCCGAAAGTCGCGTGCAGATCTTTGATGTTGTACGCCATGGCCGTCGCAGGATCATACAGCTCGAGTAGCGCTTTGCTCTCGAAATCCAGGACGCCAGGATGGCCAATATTTCACTCCTCCAGCTTTGCACTCATGCTAGGTTCTTGCCAATGCGAGACAGCGAGTAGATCCGCTCTGACATCGCGGCCGCTCGAGTCTGCCAGAATCTTGTTGCCACCAGGATGGATGCGCAGATGTCTGGTTACATCGTAGACACTGCCCCTTGCTGCAAACCAATAGCCAGCAACTGCTTCGGAAGCAGGACTGGCCGCAATCAATATTCATGAGTGAACAGCTTCCAATATCACGCAGTGTGCGAGTACAGACTTTAGAGCAGCTGTGTCATCCGAGAGAATAGCATTTTTTGCTCTGACTACAAGCCTTTCGTTGTCAATGGGATGATGTTCTTGTTTTTCCGCACCTAAAAACCACAGCTGTATCGATTGTCTTGCGCATGGGCCCAATAAGGGAACCGAAACACAAGTTTAGCTAGTTACCCAAATACACATGATTCAATAAATATAGCCTTTCGTAACGGCGTCACACGTTCCAATATTTCTACTTTTGTCGGGTAGTAAATACGCTCTTACTGGTTGTCTACGGTGAGAATGAGCAGTGACAGATTCTCGACACAGAGTCCGGACCGAAAGCTACCATTACACTTTCGGTTATAAACCACGAGGTCGATATACGAAAGTGGCGTCTTCGTCCGTCCTAATCGTCTGGTGACTTGGTCCCGTGGTTTCGAAAGACATTTGATTCCATCCACCAACCCCGCCATATCCGAGTGTACGTAGGTGTATGAGACAATGGCGACGAAATTCGAGGCACGTTGCTCCCTTCGCCTGCTTGTGACGACCAGTCTTGTCGGGTATGAGTCGTAGTGCCTCATCTTATTACAAGGCTCCAACCACGTTTAGCGGGAAATACAAATCTATGCAACTTCAACAGCTGTGTTTCGTAGGCCGATCTAGAGCAGGATTTTTAGTCATAGAATGCTAGCCTGATTTTCCTGTTCTGCTCATCCCGACTGTTGTAAAGACAGTTTCACATGCTGTATCTTTCTCCTGCAGACGTAGATTTGCCGTGGCCGTCATGTCGGCATGTGCGAGGATCAATGTTGGAGACTGGACTTATAGGCCCTCAACTGATGCTTTGATGGGTTCTTGAGCTAGAATAGTGCCTGTGGTCAGAAGTCCCTTGCATGGATCAGCGAGCCAGTTTCCAGAGATTATACCCTTCATACCACGTGACCAATTCTTTTTTGTGACAGGCAATAATGCAAACAGTTATGGAGGCAGTAGCATACAAGAATAGCCTATTATTAATCCATTTGAGTGTTGTATCAGCATAGAGCTATGTAAGACTGTAGGCCTTTTTGCCCCATGAGACCGACCGAATACATATCCCTCAGGTAGAATATTCTCCTTTATCTACCTACTAGTCCCTTCCACGAGGTGTACCCTCCACAGATATCTATTTAGCCTAACACTTAAGGCACGCATATTAACACAAGAATAGCCTAGGGGCGATGCTGGTATGGCCAGCCTGGTTTCCTCAAAAGCCTTGATAGCCCCATAATGCCAGTGCTCAAGCATATCCTGAATCCAGTACAATATCCAAGAAACATACGCTGATACAGAGAACTCAACCAGAGAAGTCCCCAAAATACTTCTTACGCCTCAAACTCCGAGCCCGAATTCCAACACATCTCAAACATCGACCTTCTCCCTCTTCTCCCCATCCCGGTAGTGCCGTTCCAGTTCCTGCTTCTCCGTCTCCTTCACCAAATCCTCCACATCCAAAATACTCGGCTTCGTCCCGAATCCCACCGTCCGTTCCCTCTCCTTTCTCGTCTTCTCAATCTCCTTATCCAGCATATCCGTCAAGAGGCGACTCTGCGTCGTAGCCGCGTACGGATTCTGGCTCTTGTAGCCCAAAATACAACATCTTGCCACCTCCGGCAATATACGCAGCTTGTTGAAGTTGTCATAGACTTCCTCGTACTGTCGGAGCTCGTAGTCTTTCATGCCTTGAGTGCCTGATCCGACGAGCCACCAGATGAGACGCAGCTTACCCGGTTCGTGGAATTTGGGCACTTGGCCTGTGAAGGCGATGTGTAGAGAGCCGCGGAGAGAAGTGATATACGAGTATACATATGAGTCTTGTTGTTCTGGGTTGGAGTCCTCGAAGATCACGGGCTTCTCGGAGAAGAAGGCTTCCGCTAGGTAATTGATATAGGAGGTCATGTTGGCCACAATGTATATATCAAATTTACAGGGTGTGGCTATGAGAGATTCAAGGTGGAAAGCCAGGTAGTATACAGAGAAGAAGGAATTGTTTGTCGAGTTCGTTTGAGGTATTTCTTTCGGATCTTGAAGTAAATAAAGTGGAGCCACTCCGAGTAGCGTAATCGCGGCTCTTCTTTGTAAGCCAAGAGATACCACCACTTTAGCGAGCCCCTGAATTGAACGCTGCTAGCATACGCGACTGGAAGGCAGCTGGTGATGTACTTCGAGTGCGTATCCAGCAAGTGTTCTACGAATTAGTTTGATACTAGAAAAGGAGTAATGACTCAGATACAGAGTTTGTTTCAAATGAAATAATCTTGCAAAGCCTACACGTTTAGGTCCCCAGAGATCTTACATAAATGAATGAGCTAAGACGGCAAAGGAACTGTTGCTTTTTATGCTACATATGTTACAAAGAGGGACTATGATTGCTTTCCTTTAATTCCAACATCTAAGCTTCCAATGCCCCAAGCTGCAATGAAAACTGCTAGAATGGCGCTGAAAATCACAAGTGGCTTCCGCAGGCCCGCTAGCAGTGGATAGTCATAAGTTACTATCAGTTCACGGTGTCGGAGATCGTCAACGATGTTTGTGGCCTTGAGTGTCAGCATAGTGCGACCTATTGTGTCCATGAAGGTCTTGTGAAGGGTGATTGATGATGACACTAATGGGACCGTGGTGCTGTATGCAACGTTTCTGCACAAGTTAGCTTAAAACACATGGTAGCACCGATGAGAAAAACCTACTCGGCTCCTTCTGGAAGGATGACTCGAAGCTCAATATGTTCGTAACTTATTCCCTCAGGCTGCTTCGGGCCCTCGAGGAAAGCCACATTCAGTATATAGCCATTTCCACCACCAATCTTCCGCAGGAATTTCTTGACATCCGCATCCCATCCTACACGGAAGGGGTAGTTCCAGCCTCCAAAGATAGGATATCTAGGCTTGATCTCAAGATCGGCCTCTCGCTTGTTGCTCCTGAATCGAGACGTGGAGACGTTCCCGATGACATCCGTAAAGTATGGTGTCAGACTTCCAACCTTCAATGGGAATTTGAGCTCCTTAATGGCAGTTGTAGCTGGGTTGTGATACTGCTGAGATGCCCACTCCACTCGGTTGAACTGCTGAGAGAGATTTGCCGCACGGTTGTGCAGAGTATATCGCTCTTCAAATGCAACATTTCCTCCCCAGTGGCTCACCTCAATGTCTCTCTCGAGTAGTGAGACATGGATAAGAGGCTTGGTGAATTCGAATCGAACCTTGACAGGCTCAACAGCTCCAGCAGCGACCTCCGAAAATGGTCCATATGTTAACTTGGATCCTTGCTTTTGTGGCCCTGCTTCGCCCGGGAGAACGGTGTACTCAGGCACACTCGTCGTGCCAAATTTCACCTCCGTCTTTTGCTTCAATGTGACATATGATGACACGAAATATGCCGAGAATTCGTAGACGACAAATTGAGTATCTGCTTGCTTGATGCTCGCAGGTAGAGGATTAAGTGCGGAAAGATAGCTGTACGAGATACTGAGGGTTTGTTGGGCTTTCGGAGCAAGTGGTGTGGACAGACGAACGCGGTAGAATTGCGTGTCACTACTTTACAATTAGTACATCTACTGGCACTGGAGCTCTGCCTAGTCTTGCCTTTCGGGGTCGAATTCAACGGCATTGACCTCGAACAAGCCTGCTTCGGGATCCTTCTTGTCCGCCACTTCCAGGCTACCTATTGTCTCCATCTGCCTCGAGGTGAAGTGAATGTAGTATGCATCCTGCGCTTCACTTGCAGTGTTCTCTATTACCACATTCACTGTTTCTTTGGGATAGCTCTTCTCCAGGTTTATCGTATGTACCAGGTTGACATTTTTGAACGTCTGCGGAGGCTTGAAATCGGAAGGAAGAATGATTCGAGAATTTAGAGGTTTCGTCAAGTTTCCAGTATCTGCACCGAAAGCTGTCGCGGCAAAGAAAATGGCCGCTGTGGCCAGCAAGAAAGACCTCATGTTGGTGGAATAAGGCAGGCCAGCCTGAGATGCGCAGTCTGAAGGGACGAGAAACTGAAATGGTCAACTTCAATTGTGGTGTACCGGAACTCTATCACATATTCGCGTCGTCAAGCTGTCTTCATGAACTGGCCTGAACTTCTAACCCACATATTTTACTTGGCATTCACTAGAGCTGCGAAGAATGATCGCGTGCCAAGCTCTTAGTGCCATAACGGCGGAGGGAAATCCGGAAGAACGCGACTCGATTCTTAAATTATACAACCCTCATAAAATTCTGCTACAATATAGGCTCTGATGTTCAAGAGCGTCAAGTGAATACCACTGTTTCAAATACGGTTGTACAATAATTCATAAAATCATCCTTCAACATGGTTGGATTAGGCCCTGTAAGATGCATTTCTACAATGAGCTGTTTTCCAGACTGTGTCATGCACTACCTGATAGAATCTACTGTTTGGATTGTGTTATTGTATTGTTGACGATTGAAGATGGGCTAACGTATCTTGCTTACAGAGAAAACCACCTTCTAGAAAGGGTATGCATCACAAATCGTTCATAGCTACTGTTGTCGAGTCTTTCGCGAAGTCTGTGTCGAAGCTCACTTTCCCTTTCTCTTGAATTGAGTGATATTTTCAATGTTTGGATGTTGTTGCAAGGACAACACATCCATCCCATTCACAGTTCACCCCAATACCAGCCTTAGCTTTCTGGGGTGAGTTAATTCTGGAACACTGTGAATGAACCTCAAGAGAAATATTCACCACTCGGCCACTGGCAATACAAAAGCCACCGGCAAAGTACTTAAAACGCCTGGCAAATGCCAGTCCAACAATCCCGATCAACAACAAACATCGAATACTTGCTACTCACAAAAACAACATCCGCTAGCAATCATGAGTTTGCAACCTACAGAGCAAGACAGTCAAGGTCCGGAAGTTTCACCTGCTGAGGTTCCTCATAGCGAGCTCTGCAGGTCTTTTGCTTGGGTTCACGCGATATAAGCGCTCAGAGCTTGCAGTGCTGACTTAGTTTGCTTAGCAAAAGTTTTCTCTGTTAAATGACCATCGCTGGAGGAAGTTTCCCCCACGCGAGTTGGTACAAGAGGAGTTGGCATAAGGTTGCAAAAGTTATGTTCACCGCTACAGCATGTGGACTGCAGACATTAAGAAGTCCACTAATGCTGACACGTCTCACAGGTTCTATGGCCGATATGCCAAAGGACCTTTTACAGGAAATTAAGTGGCTTGAGGAGCTTTTCACGGTCCCAACCGCCAAGCTGAAGGAGATCACTACGCACTTTGTAGCTGAGCTCACTAAAGGTACATCTACCATAGCTCTCTATACACAAGAACCGCTGCTAAATTCACCACTTAGGTCTAACTGTCGAGGGAGGCAGCATTGTAAGCACTAGTCTTCCATCTTTTCCCTGGATTTAAGCTGATCATCACTAGCCTATGAACCCAACATGGTGCATGTCCTACCCAACTGGATATGAGACAGGCACATTCTTGGCTCTAGATATGGGTGGAACCAATCTTCGAGTTTGTGAGATCACCTTGACTGACAAGAAGTCGGAGTTCGATATCATCCAATCGAAGTACCGCATGCCCGAGGAGCTGAAGACTGGAGAGGCAGATGAACTCTGGGAGTACATCGCCGACTGCCTTCAGCAATTCCTCAGCTCTCATCACCCTGATGAGAAGATTGACGAGATGCATCTCGGCTTCACCTTCTCATACCCAGCCACTCAGAATTACATTGACCACGGAATTCTTCAAACTTGGACTAAGGGTTTCGACATTGATGGAGTTGAGGGAGAGAATGTTGTACCCATGTTCAAGACAGCACTTGAGAAGAGAGCGAGTACCCGTGGCTACCATATGATCAGATATGGTGCTAACAGCATCTAGGGTGTTCCAATTAAGCTCACCGCTCTAATCAACGATACAACCGGTACCCTCATTGCCTCAGCTTACACGGACACTGCAATCAAGATTGGATGTATATTTGGAACCGGTTGTAACGCAGCCTACATGGAGGACTGCGGATCGATTCCCAAGCTGGCTCATATGAACTTGCCTCCTGATACCCCCATGGCCATCAACTGTGAATGGGGTGCATTTGACAACGAAAACAAGGTCCTACCTCGCACTCCCTACGACATCATTGTAGACAAGGAGTCTCCACGCCCTGGCCAGCAATCTTTCGAAAAGATGATCGCCGGTTTGTACCTGGGTGAGATCTTCAGATTGGTTCTTCTTGACCTGCATGACAACAAGGAGGTTCATATCTTTGAGGAACAGAATCTTGACAAGCTCCGCAAAGCCTACACTCTGGACTCTTCGTTCCTTTCCCTGATTGAGGAGTAAGCTAAACATTTTCCCAAGATCCCATCAGCATTACTAATTTCCACCCAGGGATCCATTTGAGAACTTGTCGGAGGTGCAATTTCTCTTCCAGAACAAGCTAGGTATTTCCGCAACACGCCCCGAGCTCGAGCTCATCCGTCGCCTTGCCGAGCTGATCGGTACCCGCGCTGCTCGTCTGTCGGCATGTGGTGTCGCCGCTATTGCCAAGAAGAAGAACTTCGAGACCTGCCATGTTGGCGCTGATGGCTCCGTCTTCAACAAGTACCCGCACTTCAAGGCACGTGGTGCCCAGGCTCTGTACGAGATTCTGGACTGGCCAGCCAAGAAGAGCAAGAAGGCCGAGGATCCCATTGAGATATTGGCAGCTGAAGATGGATCTGGTGTTGGTGCTGCGCTGATTGCGGCTCTTACCATGAAGCGTGTCAAGGAAGGAAACATGGCGGGCATCGAGCACCCGGAGAACTACAGATAGATACTCTCATGGTCTCAGGTTCCTGTATATTGCGGAACTCATATACTTTGGATGGCGTTGGCTGTTGCTAGATGATCCACGGAGAGCGTGGGCGACCTCCTGAAATATCATTCTCTTTGGAGGAAGATTTGTGTTCATAGAGTAGATAGCCCCAACTCATAAACCATCTCAGAAAAAATTGTCTATATTTCAAAGCAAGGGTATCATTACACTTCTTATCCGTCGGCCTTACACGTAGCTCCAATCCATGCATATCTATCCCAGGAAGGTGCAGACAGGCAGACGATACTTGTCCAGTGTCCAGTATCGCCTTCTCACACCTTTCCATTCGCCCTCTCCATCACCCCCTAACGTTCCAACTTCTACATCTGTCCAATTAACATCCATCCCAGCATCACAAAGGTCAAGCTCTGCCACTTTGCAGTACACATCATAACACACTCTACGATCCGCACCTAGGCCATTGAAGAATCCAAATCGGCCCTCCGGATCCATCAAGCCCACTACATATTCCGAGAAGAACAGCTTCAGCTGCGAATAATCCTCACCAAAAGTATCGAAATAAATCGCATCATAGACTTCCCCTTCTTCCAATAACTTCGGTACTATATCTTGCCATTTGCCAGCATGTATGACATACTTCCCACATGCAGGGGCAGACGATTGCCATGTAGAACCGAAGTCTGATACCGGAGAAAACAATTTCTGCAGGACAGCCGGATGAGCTTCAACGATATGATGGGAGAGTGGTTTTGTTTCTCGGAACATGCGGTCTATTATGCCCATTCCAAAGCCGATATTCAGTATCCTTGCTCCAGGTTTGAGATCTGGAAGTAGTAGACCGACTGATCTGCGCATTATATCTGTCTCCCATGTCATCATGACTCCATTGTCGTCGGCATCCAGTAGTTTGTCGTCTTCGAACTTGAGCTTGCTCTTTAAGTAGTCTTCTGAGTTGACATCTTTCCTCTCTGCTTGTATTATAACTTCCCCACTGGAGTCTCCGTTCGGCTGAGTTTCAGTATTCACTTCTGCTTCTTCCCCTTGTTCCTCTTCCTCTTCATCCTCCGAATCGAGCTCTTCATAGCCACCCATTATCCCAAGCAACATCTCCGCCCTGACACCTGCCTCTACACACAACTGATATAATTCCTTCCTCCCCAATCTCCACGCCATACAGCCCGGGGTCTCGTCGCTGGTATCCAGATCATTCCATATCGCGCCGCCCATAAACAGTTCCTGCACCGTCGCTTTTGCTTTCTCCATATCTGCCTCTTCCTCGCAGTCCTCAGAAGCCTTTTCTATGTCATTGGCGTCTACACACGAGCTGGCATAGCTGCAAGCTGCTATAGCGGCATGCAGAGGTGTGTATCCAGTCTCGGGGTCTTGCACAGTGGCATTGCCTTGGACTCGGAGGAGGGGTTTGAGGGCGGGCAGATCGTGGTTGGAGGCGTGGAGGAGGATGAGTTGGGTGGTTTCGTCGACTTCGGGTGAAAATGCTGGATCGTCCATTGCTGGGATCTGTGAGGGATGTCACGCAGTAGAGAGGATACAAATTCTTTACGAGATGTGATTCTCGTAGGACCTGCCAGACAAAACATGGCGGCCGCAGATCCCGCCTTGACATGGACGCGGCCGTTCCATCCGAAGCGAGGTCGTTATCGTCAGGTATCTATCTATCTCTTAATCGACGGACGAAGTTCATCAGACACGATGATGCTATGAAATCAGATATTATCCAAGGGTATCACCATATCCAGTCGATGGCAACAGTATTATCTCCAGGCATATTAATGAGACATTTTATTAGCTCGTCAACTCGTGCTGGAAACCCGCTTTTTTATGCTTTATCTCGACATGAACTCCAAGTTCGTATTGCATATTATAGCAAACAGAATTTCCACCTTTGTTCCCGTTGCAAGAGTCTTGCAGGTGTTAGTTGCTTACTAAAGAGGAAAGGACCATTCATGTAGTAAAACAGCGAAATATAGAGATAATGAAGGTATGAGCATGTACTACTCCAGCTCTCTCTGAGAGGATACATTCAGCAACGATGTTGTTATCTGGACGCGTGAAGGACTTTGTTGTGCATAGCTCATACTGCAAGCAAAGCCTGTCGATCCTCAAGGACTGCAATCATCACTGAAGCTGTTTTTTCTGCAATATGTGTTCGTGTCAAGTGTATCACTCTCGGTTCCCAACAATAGATTGAGCTGTGACGTACGATGGCATCGAAGCTGAAAATGGCGCTACCAAAGGACTCTGATTCCGGCTCGAGTACTGGATTTGGCTCATCAAGTTTTGGGGTCACTTCATGCACGGCCGTCCACGAGATCAGGTCGGACTAGCTTGGACATGCCTCTTAGGACAGACATATGGGAATGGCTACAGATCCTGCATTCCATGTCCATATCCGCCGTTGGTGGGAGCTGGCTTCGATTATATCTCTCGTCTTCAGGCTCTGACTCGAGCGGCGACTCGTCAGACAACCTAGAAGATTCTTCTTCTCCGACAGCAGTCCATCATCCCCCGCCAGCGACTGAGACTTTACCTCTTCGATAGACTACAACAGTGGAGCCTCGTCAGGCTTCGAGAGCACTCAGGTGAGAAGCTTCAATGATAATCCAATGACAACATCATTGGTCGTGGATGACACACATCAAGTACTACATCAACCAGCACTCCAGCTGGTAACTCAAGCAGCCCTCTGAGTAGGAGTACTACCACTACCACTGGCGCTGGAGCCGCGTCGCCTTCGATCCAAACTCGAGTAGCACTGTGCTAGTATCGAATTTAGGTTATCGCGCCTATGCCAAGGTGAATATCATTACTGCAATCTGCCTTACGGTAGCATTTTCGAATGTTTGATGTCACAGTTGCTTGATCTACACATATCCACTATGGAGGAAAATATCTGGATCGTTGGATTCTAGCATTTGGAGGGTTAGCTTTGTTGCTACTTGCGGAATGTCCTAATTGAATTGGAACATTGGCGCTTCTGCTGTTATGCTGTCGGATTTAAGTTTGAGGGTACTCTTGTCATCAGGGCTGTGCATTCTCTTACGAGCGATCTGAGCATGCCAGTAGTGCAATTGTTACGAAGAGCCTGTGCACAGCATCCTGCAGGCAAAGCCGGTTTTCAGCCAAACGCCAAGAGCCGTTGGAAAGGCATAATCGACGGCATAGCTGAGGTCTCATTAAATCCGTCAGTTTGAGAATGATATGCAGACTTCCAGTCTTGGATTATTGATTTCTATCAAATGCACTTATTGACGCAGAAATCCGCTCTACATTGAAGTCAGTTTACCTAAAGCTAAATAGTGAGATCTGATTCTCAGTCAGAACACTTTGCTCTCATCTGCTCTTTGCTTGATTTCTGTTTCTCCTTGGCACCCGATTTAGAAAGAGTTATGTGGGTCGCATCTTCAAGAGCCGCACAGGTCTATGCATTATTTCTCAAAACGTGGAATCATCCTCGACTCCAAGACCAAAATTCGACCGCGGCAGTCTTTCCTGTGCACGTCATCTGTTCCGGCAAGGGGACCACCTAGTGGAATCACTACTTCCAGCACCAAAAGGAGCTTGGCTCAATTGTTGATTGATTGATTGATTTTTTCATACACGGTTCCAGCCATCCGTTTGGATAGCTATGCCGGAATGGCCCAGCTTTGGCACCAGTTGCGGAACTGCGTCTACCTCAGGAGACGCAGCCCACTTCATCACACTCGTGTAACCAGCAACCTCCTCCACTGAGCGGTCTGGCTTCTATCTACGCATATATACATATCCGTTGACAGAAGTGCTTTGTTTGTGACTTTAGTATAAGACTGTGACTCGGCGACCAACTGTCCTCCTGTGTCTGCGGTCCCTAGATACCTGGTGGGCTACGGCCACAGTGAAGCCATGTTGCAACTCTGCTGGCCACAGCAACTGTGATTCCACGACCCTCCTGGTCCTCACAGGGAAAACCCCTCTCAACAACGTTCTCTCTCGTCCAAATCGCCTCTTCTATATCGCCGCAACTCCAAAATCCCGTAGACCCCGACCCTCCCCAAATCGTGTGATTGTGTGCCCTTTGTTTAATTGTTGTTTACACCAGGCTTCAGAAGGCCGACCCAGAACATTCGAGTAAAAGAGCGGATACACCACCTTGGTCTGAACTAAATCTATCCCAACAAGGCTCAGCTCTGTCATATTTACTTCCTCATCACTATGGCTACCTCTTTCACCGTTTTCCCGCTTCTAACGGCCAAGATCCGTCTCAAGATATGGAGGTTTTGTATCCCTGGACCGCGAACTGTCGGGGTACAATACCGTGCCAACCACAAGCCAGGTCAACGAATACACCTCCCGACATTCATGTGATGGGCTTCTCCAATACCTACGCCTCCCCTCTTACATATAAGCCACGAGTCCCGCACCGAGGGTATAAAGGCTCTTTCCCCGGCATTTGGCACGTACTATCACACGGCTACTATCTACTTGGGCTTTCTCGGATATCATCCGTCTTGGTCCAAGCTCCTCTCAAGACAGAAGATGGGGAGGTGGTATCACTACAGACTATCTCTTAGATGTTATACTGGGTGGCGGCTATGCAGGACCGGAGGATACCGACAGTATTCGTTTTCTGAGCATGGATGTTCATGAACACCTGTATGCACGAGGGAAATTTTGTTAGGATAAGGTCAGATTGTAGCCTGGCCTGTAGGAGTTGACGATGGTGGTTTAGGAGGAGGAGCAAATACAAGATGAGTCGATGAGGCACTACAAGAACACGCTGGGTGTAGTGAAAAAGGCTCATCCAGAGTGGACTGTTCCTAAGATCATGGTCACGAACAGCTTGCATCAGGACGATTGGGGCGAGGTTGTTGTACCAACGTGATTGGCTGCGAAGAGAATGGTGCTACTGAATTGACGACCTGTCAAGAAAGAACAAGTGGAACTTGAAAGTATGTAGCACTTGTTCCCTGCAGCCTGTGTGGTACTCACCAGGTTCGCAAGAGGACTACCCGTATAAGAGATAGGAGGCCACTTGAAATTGCTTTAGCGTTCCTGCCTGGATCACCCATTTTGCCATTGCATGAGACAGGTAGTTTAATGTACTTTAAAATTTGGTGTTGGTCAAATAAATTGAATTGGGGTACGGATCAGAATTATGATACCTAGTAAAATCTGGACCATTCTAAGTTAACATACAGTATTGCTAAATGTATATATAAATGTTTAGAATTGTAAATGTTATGTCAGATGAAGACGTTTATCGCGTTTGTGGTTTAGTGGTAAAATCGATCCTTGCCATTAGTGTTTCCCACTATCTACTTGGATTGGCCCCGGGTTCGATTCCCGGCGAACGCAATTCCATTTCTTTCAGACCTTCTTTTTTTTTTTCTTTTTGTTACTAATTTTGCTTCTACGTTTTTTTTTTTCTTTTTTTCTGCTTTTTTTTTTTTTTTGGTGGCTTTGGCTTTGGCTTTGGTGGCTTCTGATATTATGTCTTTGATTATATAGTATCTTTCGACTGCAGGTGAAGATGGTGTTCAAGACTCATTTGAACAGTTTCCTGTTTTTATTTTTCTATTCCTTTTCGTCTATGCATCAACTGTACGGAGTACGTGGAAAATCCAGTACTAAAAGTTCGTGGCCCAACTCTTACAACAGCCCAAAAAATTGACAGGGATAACTTAGTGAATTAGTAATTTTCGACCTCCAAAGCTGAACATATACAAGATCAACCCAATCCCCTTCCAAAAAATAGCGCTTGCTTTCAAGAGAGAACATTCTTTAGTAGCAGGACTTTGGCTTACGGACAACTTCGAACGCCCTCATCAGGCCACTATTATGCCGTATAGCTCGGAGAAGAAGCTAGCAACGCAGCTCCCAGAAACACAAGACACACAGCCAGCACGCACTTCTGGCCTGCTAGCATGGGATATAATGAGGAGAATGTACATTGTGCGTACTAAGAGATTCAGAAGCGAAGAAGCTGTTATAGCGAAGCTCCCGGAGACTTCACTCGAACGACTATCTGCTGCCAACAGCAAGTCCACGGTGTTATACCTGGCATATGGATCCAATCTGTCCGCTGAGACTTTCAAGGGCAATCGTGGTATCAAACCGCTCTCTGCGATCAATGTTCACGTTCCAGCATTGGATCTCACCTTCGATCTTGCAGGCATCCCATACAATGAGCCCTGCTTCGCAAACACACGGTATCGGCCTACCTCCGGCGAGCACACACAAGAGATAGGGTGGCATAAAGGGTTGGTCGGCGTGGTCTACGAAGTCACTCTCGAGGATTACAGGACTATCATTGCAACGGAGGGCGGAGGGGCAAGTTATAAAGACATCAAGGTGGACTGTTACATTCTTCCAGGAAATACAGCGGTGCCTTCGCAACCCGTCGGCACTCCTTTCAAGGCCCACACACTGTTCTGCCCTCGCGGTGGCGAAAAGCTGTTTCGGCCAGACCAAGAGTATGCGCAAGCATCAGTACGTTACCTGAACCTAATCACAGACGGAGCTGAGGAGCATGATCTCCCTGCCGAATATATGGCATATCTTTACAGTCTACAGCCATATACCATAACCAGTACTCGCCAGACTATAGGGAAAGGTATTTTTACTACGATATGGATGCCTGTCATACTGGCGCTGTTTGGGTTGGGCAAACAGCTGGCTGATGAAGATGGTAAGGTACCTACCTGGTTGGCAAGGTGTTATGCCATTTTATTCCTCATCATGTGGACTTGCTACGATGCGATATTTAAGCCTGTGTTTGGGGATGGTGAAAGGACTGTTGAGAAAGAGGGAGATATGGAAATTGACTCAAAATCAAACTATCATAAGTGTGGTAGAAGGTGTTGAATGGAATGCGAGAAACAATCACTCCTGCACGGCAAGGACAACATGTAGACAGGTGTATACTCAGGTCACACATCATGAATATTGAATATGAGATAACGTGATTTATCATCGAGTCGTGAATCAACTACTAATGGGAATCCAAACTCAAGAAGCACGAATCATTCTAGTTATTGAAGCTATTGAAACTTCTAACAATTTAAATCGTTCCACTGCTGCAAAAGTCTACAAAGTGCCATATTCTACACTTACTGATAGAATGGCCGGTCGACCACCTCGTGTCGAAACTCGACCTGATCGTCACAAATTGACCGAACCAATAGAGATGGTTATTCGGCATATACTTGAGTTGGACACAAGAGAATTTGCGCTCCAGTTGGCTGATGTGGAAGATATGGCAAATCACATAATCGAATCTCGATGACAACGCGTCGGCAAGCTCTGGGCGCATCGCTTTGTACAACGGCGTCCAGAGTTCAAAACGCGTTTTAATCGCGCTTACGACTTTCAAAGAGCCTTATGCGAAGATCCCGAGCCCAAGCGTGGTTTCGACTGGTAGAGAATATGCAGGTAAAATATGGCATTTTGGATTGCGATTTTTGGACCTTCGACGAGACCGTCTTTATGATGAGCATGATAACTTCTGCTATGGTTGTTACACGCGCAGATCGACATTGCAGAAGCAAAGCTGCTCAGCTTGGCAATCGAGAATGGGTTACAGCAATTGTATGTGTTGATAGCGAGGGCCAGGATATTCCTCCATTTCTGGGGGTTCGAGGAGTCTGTCATCTCTCTAGTTGGTATACTGAGAGTGGTCTTCCAAACAATTGGCCTATTGAACCGACTAGCAATGGATGAGCCAACAATGAGATGGGTCTCGACTGGATTAAACCTTCCAACAGGATTGAACCTTCCAGCAAGCATACTCGTGGCTAGACATCAAGTTGCAAACTCCTGAACCTATTGAATCCTCTTCTACGAAAGACCCTGGAATCTCTCAGACGCCTCGTAACCCCACAGATGCTATTTCGCAATCAACTCTGGTTAAAAGTCGTATTACATGTCATCAAAGAAGCTTGCTAACTCCTATTTTCTAGACGGTTACGGCGTTAGCAAAAGGTACAGAGATATTAGCTCATGAGTTAAGTCTCGTGACTGCCGAGAATCGAATACTTCGCAAGCAAATGAGGCTCTTAGCAAGCATCGTAGAGCCAAAAAGACACGTGTTTGTAATGGAAGAGTACTTACAGTCGAAGAAGCAGTTGATATTTTAACTCAAAAGGACGCAGAAAAACAAGTTCGACGGCGGGACAAGCGCTCTGCGGAAGGTAAACTAAATATGGAACTAAATAAGGGACAATCGATTGGGCGAGGTTGTGGTACTTGCGGAAAGACTGGTCATAATGCGCCAACTTGCCAAGAGACTGTAAATATATCTAGTTCATCAGATTTAGAGGACTTGTAATGAATATCAAGTGTTGTAGTGGTTGAATTGTATTTTGAAGTGATGGGCCCGGGAAAAATTCACGACTCAATGATAAACCACGTTAGTATTATACTTTAGTTCTCATTAACATATGCCTTTCTCCGGTGGTAACCTGACAATTGACACGAGTCTTCTGCCTCAAATCGACGTACACTGTCATTACCGTAGTTGAACAGTTACCTAAAGCTCAAAATTATCTTGGTGGTACAAGCTCGAACGAGGCCAGCCAAGCCAAGGCTGACCCAATTCACGCTCAGGCAACCTCCCCTTCCAAAGAATCTTAACAGCTCCTTGTACAATCAGCAAAACGCCCACACGATGTCTCTCGTATCTGGTCCCGGCGTGGCTGGCAACACCAGCTCTCTCCCCAACGAAATCCAACTAGCAATATCCGCCCACGTCTCCTACATCCAATCCCTCGACACCCGCCGCGATGAACTCGAATACTGGCTGACCGAACACCTGCGTATGAACGGGCTCTACTGGGGCCTCACCTCTCTTCATCTCCTCGGTCGTCCTGACGCCCTCCCCCGCCATGAAACGATTGCGTTTGTCCTGAGCTGCCAGAAGGATAGTGGGGGCTTTGGAGCCGCATCTGGTCATGATGCACATCTGCTGTCTACGGTATCTGCGGTGCAGATCTTGGTTATGGTTGATGCCATAGATGAGCTCGATAGCAAGGGTAAGGGGAGTGAGGGTGGTAAAGGAGGCGTGGAGCTCGTTGGAAACTACATCGCTGCGCTGCAGGACCGGATGACAGGGACATTTCGTGGTGACGAGTTTGGAGAGGAAGATACAAGATTTATATATGCGGGCTTCAACGCCCTGTCGTTGCTACATCTGCTACACTTGGTGGACGTACCTTTGGCGGTGCTCTTTATTGAGAGCTGTGCGAACTTCGATGGTGGATATGGTGTTGCTCCCGGTGCGGAATCGCATTCTGGACAGATATTTACATGTCTGGCTGCATTGACGATTGCTGGGAGGATTGATATGGTCAATAAAGACAAACTCGGGAGATGGCTAAGCGAGCGACAGGTTGAAGCTGGAGGTCTAAATGGTCGGCCGGAGAAGTTGGAGGATGTGTGTTACAGCTGGTGGGTGGCTGCTAGTCTCACTATGATAGGGAAGCTGCACTGGATCGATGGCGATAAATTGGCGAAGTTCATATTGTCGTGTCAGGATACGGAGAACGGTGGCATTGCTGATCGTGCTGGAGACATGGTGGATGTCTTCCATACGGTATTTGGGCTTGCGGGTTTGAGTCTTCTGGGATGGGAAGGACTTGAACCTGTCGATCCTGTCTAGTGAGTGTTTCTTTTTCTGTCTCTGAAATTCATGAGCTAACTAGGCGTTAGCTGTATGCCGAAGAAAATCACCGAGCGAGTGCTTGGGACACGGGTATAGATGAAGTTACGATGCATGAACGTACTTCTAGAACACTTCTGTAGCTTACGGAAGTTTTCTTTAGCAGATATTTGTCGAATGGTAATTGGTCCAGTCTGGTAGTTTCTTCATCGTATACTATCACTCTTCATAATTGCATCAAACGATCCCGCTCCTGCGATCTTTTAAACTCAAGGATTCTTACACTGCGCAGTTGCATTGCATGCAAACATGCACTCTCATAAATCAAGTATGCACTCATGTCTTATGTTGATAATTGCAGGATTTCGCCAGCCATATCAAGTGGTTCCATGAACGAGCAGGCAAGCCGTTACAGGCTAATTATAATATTATACAAGTGTAAAGATATTGAGCTGCTTCAGCTTCAGCTTTTTTGCTACCGAATCTTCCAAATGAGCTAACTAGCACGGCTTATGCGTGTTGTGCCAGACATCGTGAATCCGATATCAACTTGGCTTGAACTTCTATATATTGCCAAACTACCAAGCTGGTGGTATACCCATATTATATGGGGGTTAAGCGCTTGCTTAGTCCTCAATGTCGCTAAAATACCAAGCTGATAGCATTACTATGTTGATATACATGGGATTGGACCTTAGCAGGAACAAAATACCAGCTTCTGCAGTCTAGAGTCAGGCTGTAAACGAGGATTGTTTCTTCTGCAACTGCTGCGAGTTGTGCGGTACAGATTTTGTCGATCCAGCTCAGAAGTTGGGTAACGCTCTTCTTACATGGTGCCGCTTCACTCCTTGCCTTGATTCCATGCCCCTGATACAGGCATTGAGCAAGCATTTTCATCTATCAAGTCTATGGAATCGGCTCATCTAATAAGAAAGCATTCTCGAGACGGGATTAATTATATTGCAAGCGTAATATAGTAACGTACTCTTTGAAATACTCAACTTCTGTCGAGTAGGTTGGCTGTAGCTGAATATTTTAGTCCAAGTGCTACAACTCGCTTAGATCGAATTATCTAGGTTTTGTTTGGAACGCAAGCGCGATAGTTTTTCTGATATATAGCATACAACGAGGATATTATTATCTGACTCGAACTTTGGGTGCGAATACAAATACGCGGGTCAAATCAAATCTGTCTGAACTACTCTAAATTTCCTTCATGCTTGAAGGCTCGAGCCCCGGCAGAATTAGAGTATATCAAGACCTTTACCAGACTCAGAGGTAGAAATATAACGGCGAAAGTCTTTGTATCTAAACATCCAGTCTAGCGGACTGCTCTAACTATCTTGATAGTCAGAAATGAACTAAAATTTGGACGTTTCAAGAATGATGTACCGCAGAATACGGTTGAGTGGAGCACTGAAGTTCATTTGTAGCAACTGTTAAACCCAGACAACCAGCGTAGCGCGCTGTTTTAGCTGCTTCAATTCTCATAAACTGGATTGAGCTGAATATTTAAGGCTCAGTTACTACAGAGGCCAGGAAGTCAGATAGGTAGAAGTCTACTTGATAAAACCGTCTAAGTCTAGACAGTCAGCGTAGTACGCTATTTTGACTATTTTTAACTCGCAACTCGAAGCTAGACAATCAAGGCTAATATAGCGTAAATAATAGATGGCTAGAGAACTCAAGCTCACTTGAGTAAAGTGTCTAGGTCCAGATAACCAGCGTAGCACGCTAATTTAGCTGATTTAATAGCTAGTAGATACTGGATAAATCCATCCAAGTTTAAACAGCTAGCGTAGCGTACAGTTTGGGTAGCTCTGATCGCTAACAGACACAGAGACAGACTGTTTGTGTGAAGATTAGAACCCTTGTTAGCATTCGGGTTAATCACGTGCTATCACTTCATGAAAGTTCTGTTTTTCTCCTTTTTTCTTTGCCACATCTAGAAGATTCTAAAATTATTATTCTTACCTACATAAGGAGTAGGAATCGATGCCTGTACTTCCTTCTTGAATCACTTATAGTTTATTACTGAACCGGCCTCTCAGTCTTGTTTCGAACAGCCAGCGTAGCGCGCTGTTTCGATTATTCTATCATCTAGTAGGGACGGGAATGCTCAAAATTTAACTGGTAGTCGTATATCAAAACGCTTAGACAACGTTGAAACAAGAATGTACCTGGACTCTCAAACCTCCAATGCTATAATGTATCTCAAAATGTACAGATAATGAAGCCTCGCTGTTATAGTTCATACAACTTAGCAAGTGGTTTAGGTTACCAACCGATTCCTTGAAGTAGTCCAATAAAGTCATATCAACTTATCAATATACCGCTAGCTTCTGCACATTCTGAACATTGCTAGCGTAACAGAACTGAACAAGTTTTCGTCTATACCAGCTGTCTAGCTAAAATCAAAGCTTTACCTTTGCTAATAGATCTATATTCCATTTGCATTTTTCAACAGGGAGATGCGTAGCATATACAGAACCATAAACCTCACTCATTCACCTGGACAGAGAGCCAAGAGTTTTGGTAGGGCCTCTTTCTTATGAATCATGGTATTCACTTGTTTACAGCATGGAAACGAGTGCCTCAATTTCGCTTTTGGTAAACTAAGATTTTCTGCGAGGCTCCTTTCTCTATAAGATTCATCTGTACAGCTGGCTATCTAAGTGAAGAAGGAAGCTTCGTGTACATTCTGTACATGAGTTGCGTACCTGAAGCCAATCTGAGAAGCCTCTCTTTTCAAATGGAATCAGGTTTACTTATTGATCTTGCGAGGTTTACAATACCCATAGCATGAAGACCAAGATCCTCATTCAGTGTACAGAGAGCCAATATTTCTGACTAGATCTCTTTCTCATACCATTCACCTGTGAACAGAATAAACAAAGCTTTATTGGCTTTCAAATGCCAAGGCTCCTTTCTGTATGAATTATAAGTTAGAAACGAGAGCCTCGTTCGATTTTAGGATGCCAAGATTTTCGGCTAGGCCCCCTTCTGCAGGAAATACATAAATTCATCTCTGCAATACAGAAATGCGCAAAGGGGCGTAGCCGAAAATCGCTTGACAGCCTGAGCCCCTTTTCCGAATTGGGTCTCACTTGGTTAACAATGGTCAAACACTGGCAAGAGATTGCCAGATCGTCTATATTTCTAAATTATTTCAGCGTATTGCGGTATTGCGTACAGTCATTGGTCATGCAATCCTCGTAGAGAAAGCCAACAGCTTCGTTTTCAACGCGAAATCAGCAAGTGATTCACCCAAAAACTTGCTCCACAGTTCAAATTTGTAGTCGAAGGGCCGAACAGTTTGTGATATTGAATGGTGATGTAGTCGAGGATGACTCCGTCACAGTCGGCGTTGGGTATAAAACTACCGAAGAACTCTGAGGTCTTCTCAGCATTCCAACAACGCAACACCACAGCACAACGCTTCATAGTGGTCGCTGATCTCATAAATTACTCCAGACAATAGTCGTCAATACTTCTGCACTTCATTGTATGTAGCCTGGGCATTGCTCGGGCATCTTCCAAAGCTCTAGTCCAACACCAACAACTTCTCTGTCCTTTGGCGTACGCCAAGCCTCTAGCCTATGCACCTCTATCTGGACGACCCAGCACAACTATATTGTCCTCACATCACAGCATCGTTCTTTCCCTTCAATCAACAACAACACCGCTCCTTCCCTCAACCCAATACTTGGAACACCCGCTGCGAAGTTACTGTTGCATCGCAGTGCCTGCACAGTAATCACGATGTTGCGTTCATCACCACCGCGACGCTCGTCGCGTCCAGCGACACAAGCATGGACTCCACTGCGATTCTCCCCGTCCCTTTCCCTCTCTCCTTCGCCTGAATACATGGTGGTAAGTGCATTCCTTTCAATTGAGCAATTGCCTTCTGAAGACGTGCTTTCCTCATGGAGGAGCATAGGCTTATCTAGCACTTGCCCCCGTCCCTTGTCTTCATCCTTTCCCTCAACACAACTCACCCTCATCACCGATACCTTCTCTCTTGCTTCATTGCAATCCATTGGAAAGAGTCGGAGAAGTCAACACCCACCTTGCTGTATCACAATTGCTGTTACTACCACCACACCAGGTACACTCCTCACAATTTGCCTGCTTTTCACATCTGCACATAAAGCCGTACCAAAGTTTGGAACGGTCAAATCGTTTCTATTCCTGTGGCAGCAATAGCTAACAATGCTTTATAGAAAAAGGAGGGACGAGATACCCCGGATATGCCTCCACCAAAGAAGCACAAAGCCGAAGCCGGATTCCCCTTGATTTGCACCCTTTGCCCTAAATCGCCACACTTCTCTGATCTCTCACACCTTTTAACACACGTCTCTTCGAAGTCTCACCAGTCCGAAAAGTTCAAGTTGCAAATTCTATCTAGAAGCGATGCAGAAGCCAAGAACCGACAGGACATTTTCGAGAATTGGTACGCCGTCAACAACCTCGAGGCGTTGCTTGCAGAACGTATGCACCAGAAGAATACCACTAAGGCTGCCAGAAAGAGGGCTGCGCCTAAGGTACACCCTCGCTCTGCAATTGCGTTCTGCTGGTACAGAAAACTGATCAGATATAGTTCAAGGACGACGAGACGAAGACCGAGGATCCCTTGGAACTGTTTTCTACCACCCCGAAATACCGTCAGCCACAGGTTTCTCACATGCATATGCCCTCTACCACACCTTCTTCTATTCGTTCTGATTGGGAGCCTGCGATGTATGCCACACCTACAGCTCGACGTGTCGTACCAAACTTCGGTCAGCCTTCTCAAGATACAAGGCAAGTAGAGTTGAAACTTCACAATTCAACTAACAGCTACTTATGTCGAAAGCAGTTTCATCAGCCCGGTTAAACAAGATCCAGATCAGACAGAAGATGGAGAAAGGTGAGTCCCCTCATCATGTACACACACATTGGTGACGGATACCTACCAACACTTGCTGCAGGCTCGAAGAGAAGATTACAGACTGCTTGAAATTGAAGGGAATCAAATGGCCTGGAATGGATCTATTCGACTCTGCCACTCCCGAGATGAAACGCCTCCGAAACCAACGCAAAGATGTCTCTGTCTTGGAAGGCATGAAGGAGACTTCTCTATCGGTGAGGCCCATTGAATCGGTCTACAACCTTGGAGGAGAGCTACAAAAGGATCGTGATATTTTCGGACCGCTTTCTTGCGAATCCAGTCCAGTAAATCCGTCCCTGTCGTCCTTTGAATCGCTTTGTTATCGAGAAGACAGCTGACGGTCAACAGGTCAAGAGCCCGGTCAAGCGAACTCGTGCTCGTCGCCGCCCAGATCGACAAGCTACCCTGGCTGACGTCGATATCAACGCTCCAATGCTCCATCGAGCCCCTCCCAGAATGGAGCCAAGAAGCCCCCCCAAGCGTGACACAGGCAGACGTGATAGAGAGGAGAGGGCTGACCCCCGTAAGAAGCGTGCATTCAGCGTATTTAGAGACGAGGCTCCAGAGATCAGTCCCGCGAAGACAGAAACCTCCTTGGAAGAACCAACGTAAGCTGATCGCGCATTCAGCTGTATACATGACTGACTGATCCCTCAGGTTCGACTTTTCGGCTCCCGGATTACTATCCTACCCAGACAAGAGCCCGGAGATGTACCTGTCACCCACCCCCATGGCTAGAACCTCTAACGTCCGAAGCCTCGGCCGAGAGAGCGGTTCAGTAGGCGATGTACAACAACAAAATGGTTTTCAGCGTACTGGTATGTCGTCGTGTGCTTCCCATTGCCTGACGTGCGCTAATAGCAGCATAGTTCGTCCATCATCTATCTTTCCTCAGCAGATGATGTTCGATGGTTATAGCAACCCTTTGTACTCCCCATACATGGGTGGTGGTATGCACATGGACGGAATGGGAATGGGGATGGGAATGGATGGTGGTGGTTTCCTCAGTAATTCCGGTTACAACTCCGGCTACAACTCCAACCCATATCAAATGAATGCCTCCATAGGTCGAGGATTTGCACAGCACAACAACAGCTCTAACTCCAACCTCAACCACAACGACAGCTACAGAATGGGTGAGAGTTCGTCCAGCTTTCACGGATCCTTCAGACCAATGAACAGCAGCAATTCTCAAGCCAATACCACCAATAACCATCTCAACCTTAATCCCATCGCATCATCTCACTTGGCGGGAAGCACAGGCACTACCTCCGGCACGGTACGTGTTGCCAATTTCCTACCCTGGTGGTTGGATCTGACGAAGTCTCGGGATTGAAGTTTCAAACCACTCTTGCATATCCAGCACCACATTCCCTCCTGCTACATTGCTTTTAGATTAACCTTGGTCATTACTGACACACATGTCCTATTAGTACCTTGGTATATGAGGTATATGATTGTCACATAGCGGGGACGTTCACCATAATCTGGGCATTCTACTTGGCGTTTTGGCAGGTCTCTGGGGGACTTTCGGTCCATACTTTCGGTCCATACTATTCAGCACTTTCGATATTTCGTTTTTTTTCTACAGCGCCGGGCATATATCAACAACGGGGTGGACATCAAAAGTCATGGTCGGAGGCGTTACTGACATTATATTCTCCCGTCTACCCTATATTTGCTCGATGGCAGCTATAAGCTGATCGAGCGCCGCGTTCTCTTCAGACATCACATATTTGATTTTATTACCAATTCCAATGAGTTTCTTCTGCGTCACATTCAGCTCCAATTCTCGTGACTTTGTTGCAGCTTTGTCCAGAACAGTCTTCGGAACACGTGCCAATCTCGCAACGTTCAAGCCGTAGCTACGATGTGCTACTCCTTCACCCACTTCGTAGAGGAACGTGATTTCTTCCTCGCCCTCTTCGCCTGAAATGTTCTCAGCAGTAAACTTCATGTGAACATTTTTCAGATCTCCGTTCTTCGTGAATGCTTTTGCTAAGGATGATAATGACTGATAATGAGTGATGAACAAGCACAAGCAGCCTGTCTCCCGCACGACATAATCAAGGACCGAGCCAGCGATAGCAACACCGTCATGCGTGCTTGTGCCTCGCCCTAGCTCATCCAAGATCACAAGACTCTTCGGAGTTGCAGTCTTCAGGATCTCGGAGGTCTCTGAGAGCTCCACCTGGAATGTAGACTGATTGTTAAAAATATTGTCGGAGGCGCCCATACGGACGTGGATGCTATCGAGCAGCGAAATCGTGGCGCAGGTGGCGGGGACGTAGGAGCCGATCTGCGCCATGATGCAAAGCAGCGCCAGGGAGCGGACATACGAGGACTTGCCGCCCATATTTGGCCCGGTGATGAGTAGTGCGCGCGTCATGCCGGGCGTGGTAGACAGGGTGGTGCTATTGGGGATGTATGTTGAGATGAGCTGCTCAACCATGGGGTGGCGCGCCTCTTGTACGGCGATCGTAGTGTTGGCGGAAGAGATAAATGTCGGTTTGCAGTAGCCTGGGAAAGAAGCAACGGCTGCGAGCGACAGGAGACAGTCCAGTGTTGCGAGATGGGAGATGCAGTCTCGGAATAAGGCGTAGTAGGCGGAGATCTCGACGAGGAGCTGTGCGAAGGCTTTGTTGCAGGCTGCAGTTAGGGACTCCTTGTGTTGGTCGCGCTCGCGGATCATCTTGACGACTTCGGGGGTGTGGAAGCGCGATACTTTCTTGGTCCCCGAGATCTTGAGCCATGATGCTGGCACAACTTTCAGGGCCGTATTGGCGACTTCGATCAGGTACTCGATGCCGGCTGTAGTGTTATATGTTACCTTGGGCTTATTAAGCTTCTGAGCGGCTTCGGCGCGATAAAGATCGAGATCGTGCTCGACGGCTAAAATCCCAATCTTGTGGTTGGTGATGGCGTCTGTTTCGTCGTCTTCGCGGAAGAAGCAGTAAATGTCGTTGTCGTGGGCGGCCTCCGCGTTAATTTTACCAAGGAAGGATATTACGACGTCGCCGATTGCGGCGAGGGAGGAGATGGCGCTATTGATTAAGGGAGATGTGAATCCAGCGGTCTCGTAGGTGGCGTTGGCGTATTCATTGGAGAGCTTTTGGAGAGTTTGCATCACTGTGAGGAGTTCGGGACGAGTGCATTTGCCGTAGTAGATGCGGATGAGACTGCGCTCGAGGTCAGATTTAATGCTTTTAAGGACGTAGCGGAGTTTGTCGACTTTGACGGTTTGGTGGCCGTTATTGAGTTCTTCAACTGCGGAGAGACGTTCTTCTAGATAGTCTTTGTCAAGCAGTGGTCTGCCAACCCATTTTCTAAGAAGACGTTGACCGAATTTTGTCTGAGTTTTGTCGAGAGACCAGAAGAGACTTCCTTTCGTAGTGTGATCTGTTTGATTGTGATAGATTTCGAGGTTCGTGAGAGTATTGCCATTTAGGATCATATGTGATCGAGCACTGAAAGACTGGAAGTATTTTGTTAAATCGAAAACATGTTCAAGTCCATACTCTGTTAGATGGGTGATCATTGCAGACAGGCACACAGTGACAGCTTCCTCAAGATTCAGCACTTTGTCCAACAGGTTCTGATCCTTGGTGTTGCGAGAGTCTTGGTTCTTTGCGACCTTGTCGACGTAGAAATTGGTGACATGTGAATGCGCTTCTGCCGCCATGGTCTTGGTTTTTGCTACTCGTTCAACTCGTATGCTGTCGCCGAAGACATTGCTCTTGCTTCCGGAAAGATGCTGAACAAGCTTTTCTGTAGCCTGCGTGAGCTCTCCGACTATCAGAAACTCGCACGGAGCAATATGCAGTAGACGTGTCTCGATCTCATTCCGCATGAAGCCATCCTCAAATGTGTCATAGATGATATCCCCGGTTGCAGGTTGGACTGCAAGAATACCAACATCGACCTTCTCGTCTGTTCCATGGCCATTGGATTTGCTTTCTGTGATGCAGAGAAGAAATCCAGATGCTGGTGCACCGCCCGAAGGACCGTCTGTTGGCTGATCAAGTCCCTCGATGTCTTCTATGTAGGTCCCCTTCGTGTAGACATTGGTGAGCTCCCTAACGAACGTGGTGTTTCTGGTAGCTCCTGCTTTCTTCAAGGCAGCTGTTTCCATCTGCCTCACTATTCCGACTTTGTGGCCAGCCTGAACTAGTCTTTTGGTATGCACTGACAGTCGGTGGGTGGGAAAGCTTGCACCTGCAAATTTATCCAGATGAGCTTCAGAAGTATCTACAGCGTGTCAGGGATGGCCACAGATAGACGGAAGCGAAATCAAAGGTAACGTACGTTCATCATATCTAAACTTTCCTGGAATGCATACAATCCCCAACTCTTTAGCAGCTATTCTGGCATCCTCTCCATAAAATCTGTACTTGTACCCAACTTCCACTATCAAGATTGTATCCATGTTCTTGCGTTTGATAGCCAGTATTTGGTTTTCCATAGGCGTCAGCTTGCCTGTCTTCGCACCTTTCGGCTTTGACCGTGGTGGAGGAGCCTCTTCCTCTCCTTCCTCGCCATCCTCTTCATCTAGAGCTTCTGTCTCCTCTGTGATCTGCCAGTTCAGCCGCTTAATATGTGCTATGCTATCGGGATGGCCAAGCTTCTTTACAAACTTCTCGTGTAGCTTGGCTTTCTTCGATTTGGTTGTAGCATCGTCTTCCTCGTTAAGTATGCTGCCAGCAGCCTGTCCCGCAGAGGCATATAGATATTTCTCTGTTCTTTGGGAGAGCTTGAGCTTATCGATCGCGACTATAGGGCTTTGGATCTCGTCATCCTTCACGACATTTATCTTTGAGCGCTTCGCAGGCCGTTCTGCTACTCCGGTTCCTCCCTTTACATCCTCAGCCAGCACCCTTTTCGCAGTGCCATTGGCTCGAAAAACTGGCTCCTTGTCATCCGTATCGGTATCGGAGAGGTCTCCTATACTCTCTTCTTCTATGAGTGGTGCCGGAGATTTCGGTCTCGCTGTTAATGTTGATTGTGTTGGTTGTGATGGGCCTCTGCCATTGATTGTAGACTTTGGAGTGAAAAAACTCGAAATGAATTGCTGCCCTTTCGTCTGGCTGGGCTTGGGCTTACTCGGACCCATCTTGAGATTGGCACATTGGCTTCCTGGCGCGAAGGTACAACGCTACTCGAAAGATTCAGAAGTCCACACCAAGCCGCGTGATAACGTGCATAGAACGCGGTCGCGTTTAGTGGCTTTGCTAACTAATCTCTAGACCCACCTGATCTGAATCCCTATTTGCGCCATGGTGTCGAGGGTATCTACACATGCACTGACAACTATGTAATCCTCCTTTAACAAGGTAGGATCACTACGGTATGGGGTCTACTAGATCGAAGTCACAATATATAAACGGCATATTCAGCCGATTGAAAGGCTTGCTCGCCGAGCCTGCTTACTCATGACGAAGCGACTGAAATTTCGGCAAGCTGCTGCGAGATTTTCATGCTGCAGATACACTCTAACTCTCAAACTATGCTGAATCATACTGGAATGCGAAATACACGCTACTTTGACGGGCCGTTTGAGCGAGTGCTTCGGCGAGGAGGGGAAAGGCGGACAGGGGAGGCCTTTTGAGGTATAAAACTTCAGGTGTTTGACCACGTATCAATCTTCCAACTTCGAAACGATGGCAGCTCCCTAAGTTTTCGTCACAGGTGTGACTGGCTACCTTAGGGGCCACACAGTCAAGCACATTATGTTGAAGATTGAAGTCGTGCTGGGAGAACTCGATGACAAGGATCTTCTCATTGAGGAAGGCAAGAAGGCAGATGTTGTACTGCTTATGTAAATGCAAATCGCTGAGGGAGTGCTGGAAATTATGATTTGTAGAAAACAACTAACTATTCACTTAATAGAGATCGCGTCTTCAGACCATATCCCTGGGGTCGAAGTATTGATTGAAGGTTTGAGCCAGAAGAATTCGTACTTCTCCCACATCATTCACAAATCTGGAACATCTTTGATAATAATGTAGAGGTGAGGAGATGTTTCCAGCACCATTACAAAGGTATTAGTCGAGCAGGGTGCCATTTCCAGTGGGTATGTTGACAAGCTGCCGGTTGCGGAAGCTTCAGCCCTGCACCCATGGGCTCCTCTTCTCTGGGGAGGCAATTGCAGAGCTCGAGCCGATCATCTCCATGCACTGGGATGGAAAGCAACAGGACCGAGTGTCTTTGATAGTCTGCTTATTTTGACTCAGATTTCTGGCCAGTAGTGATCAGCGAGGTACCGTCCGTAATCCCCAATGTCTAGAACGCATGCTGACATTCGAGAACCGGATAGATCTCAGGCGGTTGTTTGATGCTGCCGACCACTCGAATGAGGACTCTCCGTGGGTATCTTTATCTCCCGTAGGTCTTGCAATGGCGGTATCAGTGACGGATCTCAGCTCGAAACAGCCAATGCTATCTGAGAGCAAAATACTATGCAGACTTTGTTTCGAGGATGTCGATCCGTTTCCGAAAGTCTTGCATCAGTCTCATATTGCAAAAGAACTCAATGAATACCGCCGAGGGACACTTGGATTCCTTCATGACTACGAGGCTCTTCTTTTCTGTATATATCTGCTGCCCATCGACAGTCAGAGGACAGAAGTTGTTGAGATGTCATGGAGGGCACGGCGGGCTGGAGGGTCTCATTGTAGAAGGACACGTCCCAGACATTGAGTGTCGTGTTTTGTGATTTCCCAAGGTCTAGGGGAAGGTGGCGAATTGTTGCGGATTTGGTGTCCTCATGTGCATCCTGTTAGCTGTGGTTTGATTGCAAGTGTTAGATCGGAAGATCCTCACCTTTCGCCCGACGAAAGTTCGAACTCTATGTCCAAGTGGTCAAGTCACAACAGCATGCGCAGCCATATACTGGATCATATCTGCCATCGTAACACCACCAGCCTTGTAGTTAAGCTGCAATGTCTTCGCCAGCACAACAGCAACTTCCAGACCGCGATTCTCCTTCCGTACGATCTCATTGAAGAGAACAAGACTTCCATTAGCACCACAATCCTGGCCCGCGCTCGCGAGTTTTTGGCTCCAGGTGCCAGCGTCGTGAAAGCCAAAGTGAACAGCCATGCGTGCTACGGCGTTGAATCGTCCCGCTGGTCCATTGAATGGCGCTGCCAAGTCTTTGGAGACGGAATACCAGATGCAGCCGGCGACGCCGACGGGTGAGGACGGTATACCTGGATCTTGGGATTGGCCTAATTCGATGCCCTGGAGTATGTTTGCTACGGGCTGGTCGATTAGGGATGTGATTCCCTTTGCTAGATCCTAGATTGCCTAGCAGAGGACTGCCGTCATAGGGATTAGGTACTTTGTTTGTGGTTTTGGAAGTGCGAATACAAGAACGAGTGTGTTAAAAGATAGGAATATACAAGGCGAATTAGAGTGGAAGGCATGGTTGATATCTAACGAGTGAGATAATGAATGATAGTAAGACCAGTGAGACAGTGCGTGTCAAATGAATATTCTGGCAATCCATCGGGGACTTGTATACCGATCACCTCCCAATATTTCAGACATCCTCTGTCATCCCAACGCAGACGGGAGACAAGTGGTACTTTACCAAGCAAAGCCATCATGTCTTCGAAAGCCAGCTTCGAGGATTCGAGAGTGAATAGCAGCCTATTGCATCGCAAGCAAAGCTACTGAACAAGTGACAAGATCTTCGGTATTGTGTCCAAGACATTGGCATAGACAGAGCGCAGGAATAGTCATTTCCCAAGTGCTCACTTCAAAATCTCGCTGAGGCTTGGAACTACCAAAGTTCAACAGAAGGAAGTAAGCTGATGTCGAAAGGATCCATTAATTACCCAAACAGGCAACGGAAACTAGCTCGAAACATTAAGACTAGATTTTAGTCTCGTGGTCTCATTTTTCATTTCTCATTTCCCGAGTCTCGACACCAGACATCAAAGAATCGCAAGTATTGAAGGATTCAACTTCATCTGCTGCGGTGAGACCTCGAGCTAGACGGTCGCCGAAAGAGATTAAGCGGCGTGGGACTTCCCGTCCATTGTTCGGAGATTTCTGGGCCCGGAAATACCTCTTCCCGTCGTCGCTGTCCCAAAAGAGGAGCGAAGAAGCGCCAAAGGGGGGGAAGTAAACATGGACTTGCATGTGTGAATGTATGAAATTCTATTAAGCGTCTATAGAGAACCTGTGTGCGCTAATCATGACTATACTCGGACCATACCGGTCCGAGGCTCTAAGTGTATCCAGGGAAAAGCCGCCTGTGGGTGTCTACCACGTTTGATGGGAATGTCCCGAAATCCACGTGATGCTTCCATCTTGGCACTTGCCAAGATCCCAATATCTGTAGATGGATCATGGCTAGCTGCCATGGGTGAAGTGACAGCATGATATCAGGCTTTTGACAGAACAACATGCTAAAAGTTCGAAACGTTTAACCGGCTTCTTTTTTTGAGTTACTCGATCCCCTTGACATCAAGCTGAATATGGAAGTGAAACAGCCGCAGGTTGTCTGTCAGCGCTTTGTTCAGGTCTTCAGGTCCAGGATATAATCTCGATCAATGCGCACAGCTTAACATACTTCGATCAGCACAGTACCAATGAAATGGAATAAGTACGAGGCACGCATCTTCATCCTGACGCACTGTGCATATTCACTTTCGCCCATCAATCTATTTACAATTTATGCAATGCTTGTTTCTGCCCTCGCCCATCATCTAAACGCTATCTTTGTGAGCGGCAGGTCTATTATCGTATACTCATGTGTCTCTGTCACGCGCTATTCCTATTGAGACATGGCCAAAACTCGTTACGCCGAAAGGATTGCTAAAGCCCAAGTTGATATCATGCTTTTTCTTCCTAAGAATAGTTGGTTTATTCGCTGAGTTCTGTGACATCGTATTCTGCAGCATCTTGGTAAAGATCGATCAGACAGCCTGCACTCCATGCTTGTGTGGGAGACTAGGCATTGTTAGCAAGGTTTGTGCCCAAAGTATAGACAAAGTTAACTTGCGGAATCACCACAGAACTCTCCATTCTTCTGCGTCAGCTCAGTCAAGCCAGCCCAAGGCGAGTCGATAATAGCCTGCTTGCAAGTAGCCAGTCGTCGAGTGATCTGCTGGAAAGCTTCCGTCCTCTCTTCCGGAGTCTTTGCTCGCTGAAGGTCAAATTTCAACAATGCTCTCAGATAGAAACCAGTCGGCCAGACCCATTCCGGGCCTTGATGGTAATTGCGACCCTTGCTAGTGGCGAAATCGGTCGACTGTTCCGAGTTGTTGTAGTATGGACGGTAGTTGAGGTCGGCAGGGTCCAGGGTAGCCATTCCGATCGGTCCTCGGATAGTGACATCTGCCAGGAAGAGAGCCTTGAGAGCATGCTCTTCATCAAAGAGATCAGGGGCTACAGTCATGGCGATAGGGAAGTTAGGGCGGAGTTGATAGTCCTCGTACTCCTTTCCAGACTTGTACAAATCCTTGTAGATACCTCTGCGGTTGATCATGTCGGTCTTAACATCATACTTGGAATCCTCGGATTCCGAGGCCGGAACATAGTAGCAGCGCTCGAAATTGTTTTTTATCTTGGAAGCCCAGTCCTTAAAGGTGATTACCTTGGCGCTAGGGTCGTTGATGCTAACACCGGCATACTTATACTTGCCATCTTGTTGATGAAGCTCACTAACCCATTTCAGAGTGCTGTAAAGAAGACCTGTAATCTCCACTGCTGCACCATCACGAGGGGTGCCTGGAACACCCTTGCTGTTTGCGCTAACAGACTCTCCCATCTTGTCCATCCATGTTCCGCAATTGTTCTGATTGCCTCCGAAGATGATACCGGTTGACCAATCAACCTTGACATCGATGTTGAAACCATTGTCACTCATCTGCCTATCAAGCTGATCACCAGCATTGGCTTCACGGAATGATAAGCCAGTTGCATGGCGCTGCAATGCTTCTTGAACAATGTCTTCAAGTGTCGATATCTTCGAGTAAGCTCTCGGGTCATCAGTTGGGAACCAGGTGTCATCGTATGGAAGGAAGCGACGAGGAATTTCCTCTTGCAGGATCTCGATGCCATTGGGGACGATCTTGGTGTAGTCCTGAATAGTTTGAAGCATAAACCAAATAGCATCTCGGGCATTGTATCGAGGTGCATCTCCACTGCTCAAGAGGTTGGGAATCATGCCATGCTTTAGAACGCTGGCAAAAGCGATGATGTGTTCCTTGCATTCCTCATATCGACCCGTGCCAAGGTATAATCCGCGTGCTGAAATGAAGACATCTCGGCCCCAACATCTTGCCCACTCGACTGCGAAATGCGGCAGTCCGGCAGCAAGAGATGGTACAGCTTTCTTTGGGAACAGCGAGGCTGATTTGACAAATCCGGTTTGTTGGATGCTAACCATGGCAAGACTCTGTAAGAACCATTGGCCTCTTCGTACGTTCTGGTTCATTAATTCGAGTCCCCTCTCGCAAGCCGCCATATAAGCTGTGCGGAGGACAAGTCCAAAGTATCTCGGAAGCAAAAAGTTAGGTATCTTGCGGATTGCATCGAAGCGTTCCTTCAACCATGCTGCCGGCGTAGCTATTTGCTGATAACCTGGCTTTGTCGAAATTCGCTCTAGACGCCCAACGATATAATCTAGTGCCCACTGACCGTCACGCAAGTGCTGCGAAAATGGGTGTGCTAGATCGTTGTTTTTGATCAGGTTCTTTACGATACTCCACCAACCTTGGAAGCCTGCGTAGACAAGCTTTCCATGTCGGGGAATAGAGTAGCAACCATCCTTACCCTCACTTGCATCAAGTTCTTCTGCATCACATCTGTAAAGGACAAAATTAAGATCAACGAGATTGAGGCCCCCGAAAGCAGCTTTGCCGCCAGATGTCACGAATGTATCGAGACCGGTTGCATGCTCTGCAGCAGGGACTAGTCACGACAGATCAGTACCTTATAATCGAGGGTAGGTGAAGAGGACTTACTCCAAGTCTCAAACAGGGCAATACTTCCTGGCGGGAACTTATCACGGACAGTGATGACAGTCTCGTCCTTGTTCATCTCCATCTTGATACCTGGAAGATTAATTACCTTTGCCGGAAGACCCCGCAGGAATTTCTCATCTTCCATGACCTTCTTCGTGGCTTCCTCGCTGGTATCAACTTCGAGCATCCAACTACCTAGGTGTCTGGCCTTGGTACCTCCCAGTTTGACTGGTTGAAAGCCACCGTTACCATTCCCATATCCTGGAAAAGCAGTATGTGCAATCAGGAAGTACCCCTTGCGGGATTTGGGATGAACGCGGTGAACTGTGATATACTGATCATCGTGATGGATGTGGGTCTCATCATAGCCATCTTTACCCATTATGGTATGAATTTGGTTGAGCAGCTTCTTGATGCTTCCGATACCGCCTTCAGAGTCATCGGCACCTGCAGGCTTCTTAACAGATGAAGCGGAGTCGTAAAGGCGAGTCTCATGCACCAACTCGATCAGCCTCGGGTATACCTCATCATATCCCATAACACTACCGCTCGCACTGGCACACATGCTGACAAGGGCAGCATTTGGAAGTGTATCTCGAGCATCTCGCTTTTGGGCTGGTACTTCGTTGTCGTGGGTGCAGTCCATAAACAAAGCATGGAGAGGAGTTTTCTTGATACGGCGAACAACCTCGCGTCTATTAGTGCCTGATGCTTGTTCCCCGGCAGGCTTCTGCTCTATCTCATTGACCTCAAAACTACCAATTGGGCGACCACCATAGCTGTGAACAAGTCGACTGAGCTCGCCAGTTCCCCAAGCTTGCATTGCTTCACGGATTAGGGCACTCAGACCAAGGCGTTTGACGAAGACATAATCCATCTCTTCCGAGCCGGAGAACAGTTCTGCTACAACAAACAGATCCGGGCGTTCTCGTCTTGCCTCATCTAGGAGAAATTCTGCGACGTGAATAGGAGTGGAGTGACAGTTGTCGATACGGAATCCGGTGAAGTACTTGGCCATCAAGCGTATATAATCTGACATATGCCGCCATAACACTGGACTTTCATCCCAGCTAGCACCATAACGTAGCTTTACGCAATCGCCCCATACAATGACTTCTCGGCGGAGATATGCTCTGGAGAAGGGGCCCGCGTTATCAATAAGTGCATTGGCGCCCCAGATCCAGCCGTTATTGACAAGTGCAAGTTCTGTCTTCTTGTGCTTTGCCGTGGTGGCATTATCCGGTAGTCTAGTGAAATACGATTCAATGAGAGGGCTCTCCTTGTTGACCTCCCCATATTTTGGTCCGTGCTCATCAAGTCTGACATATTTGGTACGATTGAAGATTTGCTCCAGTATTTCGGCAATGTCACCATCGTACTCCTTGTAGAAAGGAAGATTGAGCTCATCCAAGATGTGGATCAACTGACTTCGAGCTGCGGCCTTGCTCGTATGATCAGATTCCTCACCTTCGTATCGCCCGTAGATTGCAGTAAGTAGTGCAGCACCAACAGCCGGGTCAACCGAGCGTCTGAATCGAGCTCCTAGTCGATCGGTACCAAGCATTCCTTTTTCACTAATGAACTTCGCTTTATCAGCAGGGCTGGCACTCTTGATCGCCTCTAGCCCACCAACACCAGAGTCACCGAAACCTCCTTCGGGAAAGGTGATCTTGCCAGCTGCCCAAGAGTTGACTACTGCAGTTGCATCTCGCTCAACATCAATGACATAGAACTCCCACAACTTAAGCTTAGCAATAACATGCTCTTTGATGCCGTCCATGATCTTCAGTAGATCATCTACTGATTCCATAACAGTAGGGAAACCAAGGGAAGTCAGATTTTCCCCAAATTCAAGCAGTGCTGTGTCAAGTTCCAGTGCAGAAGTCAACCATGGTGCTGTCTCCACATTGTATCCTACATCCGGGTGCTTCTGGATCAACTTGCTGTTGTGTGCTGTATGGTTGAGAACTACATCAGTCATGCCCAGCAGACCATAGTTCTCCTCCATGTTCTTTACCAACTTCGCAATGTCTTTTTCTCCATTCGGGAAGCATTCTGGATCGAAAGCAAGTTGGTCGTATATACTATATGGTGAATTTGAGGCTCCTCTTTGCTGCAGCGGTGTGAAATGGATCATATTATATCCACGCTTGCTGATACCAGCCAGATGCTTATCCCAATCATTGGGATATTTGCCCATGAGCTTTGATATTATGGAAAACACGGAGACGGCAGGTATTGGCAATTGCTCGCCATCCAAAGACAATCTTGGAGCAACATTGATATAGTATGTCGGGGTCTGAGTAGGTTTTGAGTTTTTAGGAGTTTTGTCGGAGAGGCCGGGTAGTGGAGCATAGGTAGTGTAGAACGCAAATGAGCCTGCACCGATGATGGGAATTGAGATTTCGATAGTGCGGTTGAAGTCCGGTTTTAGTCTAATTGGTCAGATCATGTGTTTCGAGGACATCGAGAGGCTCACTTAATCTCTCGGAATTCGTTTCTCTGGAATTCACTACCCTCACAAGGGATATTGGTCCAGAGGCTGCCATCTCGACAGATTGACGAGGTCCCTTCAATGGCAAAGCGTACTATGATGGGATCGTTGCTAGTTGGGGTTAGGTAAATGTAACCGCCGGGAACATCGGGACTGCCGTCGTCCTTCAATGGTAGCAGGTAGATTTCGTCCGTCATTCTTATGCGAGGAGTCATTATGCCTGGCAGGCTAGCTATTGTTATGTAGTACCTTGGATGTGGTCTATGGTGGGCAGAGCTGGGAAATAGCGCAAGCTGGTGAAGGTAGTGCTACTGGGTACCTCAACAAGCTCGAGGGATTGGATTATAGGGTTTTGATCTCGCTGTTATCAAGTAGAGAAACTGAGGCTCAGAAAGGAGCGGCGGTGAAGAATTGGAAGGAAAGAGCTCCTTCTGTACGACTTCTTGTACGTGAGAAAGAGGGTGGGATGGACTGCCGCAAATTAAAAAGTGTCGAAGCTCACCCATGCAAATGCAAACACCGCTAGACAGGTACACCACACGTCATGGAAGGTAATTCTAACCCTGGCCAGGATCGATACAACACTGCAACGTCCATGGAAGAGAAACCGGATTTGTGAGGTCAACGGCCGTTGGTTGGTGAAGCTGAAGACAAGGAAGGCAAGGCATAATGAACAACGACAGCATTCAGGATAGCTTATTAGGTATCTGAAGAGGTATTTAGGTATATCAACATACAGTAGTAGGCTCCGCGTAGCATTATGTCGGCGATGCACAAAGCTGCCGTCTGAGTGGTTATGGCACCATGTTGAGTCTACCACAACCACCAGTAGGACTTTGTGTAGCCCGATATGCTGGAAAGGTGTCTATGATCTCGAGCGATGGTCTGCTGTTACGAGCATGTGTCCTGCCGTTCATTACCACGTGCACGTGGGCTATGCTACACTAGGCACACGTCAAGTGAGGCTATTCCGAGATGACAGATGGCAGCCGGGGAATGTCAATCTCGGCCCTGAAAACCATGTCCCTTTCTATCAGCCAGTTATGTATATAGTTGGCGCTCCTGTAGCAAAGGATGAATCAGTACTCATACTCGAGTGAAGCCTCGAGTGAGCCAAGCTGGCATTTGGTGCACAGGAAACTGTACTCGTGCTGGAGTGAAGTCTTAAGTAAACCAAGCTTGCATCTGGTGCATGGTCCATCTTCCGTGACATCGTCTTGGGAAAACTGAGATAGCTGAGGTTGCAACTGCTCACAAGCCCAAGTACGTTGTGTTGTGGTTCAGATTCGAGGCTGCCGAGGATACTGAGATTCAACACTTTGAGAGCAATCTCGTAGACAGATGTGATTGCACAGAATACATACGGAGTAAAGTAAAATTGGATAAGTAGGTAGTGCTGGAATACGCTCCAAGTGTGAAATATTCACATGCTTCTGGCTCCCCGCGCTAATCTGCTTTCTCAAAGCTTGTGCTACCATCCGCCACCAGAAGCCCAGGCCCTCCCAACAACCTTCAGAAATTTCGGCCATAGCCGTATACCATACTATTCATACTAATCATCGGCTCTTGAGCAATACATCAATCAATATTCTCACCACTAGATGTTGCTTAAGCCGCCACCCAATCCAGCAGCACAAACCGTCCGACGACTTTCACAAACTGTTTCCCACCTATCAAAACTACTACCACCACAGCACAACAAAATGGCCACTCTAAGTGCCCATACCAGGAAGCACAAGGTGACAGTAGTTGGCTCAGGAAACTGGTAGGTCTCTTCGGATACGCTATTTGGCATGTATGTTGATATTCTGTAGGGGTTCTACTATCGCCAAAATTGTAGCTGAAAACGCAAAAGAGCACTCTCACATCTTCGAAGAACAAGTGCAGATGTGGGTGTACGAAGAAGACATCACCCTTACCAAAGACTCGCCATACTACGACGCAAATCTCGAGGGCAAGTCCCAGAAGCTCACCGATATCATAAATACCCACCACGAGAATGTCAAATACCTACCCAATATCAAGCTCCCCTCGAACCTTATCGCCAACCCTTCAGTCGAAGACGCTGTCCGCGACTCCTCCATCCTCATTTTCAACCTGCCACATCAGTTTATAGGCCGTATCTCAAAACAACTACAAGGCCATATCCTGCCGTACGCCCGAGGAATTTCCTGCATCAAGGGTGTGAATGTAACTGCATCCGAAATATCCCTGTTTTCAGAATGGATTGGAGAAGGACTAGGAATATACTGTGGAGCCCTCTCCGGCGCAAACATCGCCAACGAGATCGCAGCCGAGAAATGGTCGGAGACAACCATCGCATACGATCCCCCAAACGTAGACTCGCGCGTTCCATCGCCAATCAGTGGCTCGCCCATGGGTTCTCATGTTAATCTGACGGTTACGGATACGGATGCACCACATAAGGATGTTCTGGGCAGAGTGAGCAAGATAAAACTGAAGGCGCTGCCCGAGGAATACCCTCCCTTGGACCACCTGACTTTCAAAACTCTTTTCCACCGCCCATACTTCCATGTCCGCGTGGTGGATGATGTGGCTGGAGTTTCTCTTGGTGGTGCCTTGAAGAACATCGTAGCCCTTGCTGCTGGCTTTGTCGAGGGTCGCGGATGGGGAGACAACGCCAAAGCTGCTGTCATGCGAGTTGGTCTTCTAGAGATGGTCAAATTCGGTCAGGAATTCTTCGGTCAGACTGTTCGCCCAGGCACCTTCACAGAAGAAAGTGCCGGCGTTGCAGATCTCATTACCAGTTGCTCTGGTGGCCGTAACTTCCGCTGTGCGAAGATGGCTATCGAGCGCGGTGTCAGCGTCGAGGAAGTCGAGAAAACAGAACTCAACGGCCAGAAGCTGCAGGGTACCAGCACGGCCAAAGAAGTCAGCGATTTCTTGACCTGCAAGGGAAAGGTCAACGACTATCCTTTGTTCAAGGCTGTCATAGGTAAATCAGACTTTCCTTCCGTTATTCAAGACTTGCTACTAACGATGTTCAGATATCCTGGAGGGTCGCAATACCGTCGATGACATCCCCAACCTTCTTTCCCGGAATGTAGACAACTAGATTTCAGGTAGACTTTTGTCAGGCCAGAGCGATCTAGGCTGGCTTTGTATCATATTGGGTCTATAGAACAGCGGAGGAATGGGAGGGAAAGGCAGGTGGATAGACTAGACTCGAGATACCCAAAAGCGCGCTCAATTTGTCTGGTATTTTTGGTTCAGCTTTGTTTTCTTGTGTTTTGCTTGAATTTCTGATGCCAGAAGTAATTCCATCTAATCGTTACCCAGACTTCATCATTTTGGGTGAAGCTTCTCGCTAGGAACACGTGATGCCTATTTAGCATAAAGGGGTAGCGAGGGAGAAGTCAACGACGGGAACTACCTAGGTATCCCTTCAAAAGTAATCTTGCAAGATATGCCCACAGAACGCATTCATGCACTATTCTCCCAGCAACTCAACACCAGCCAGCCCCCAAAAACAACATCCCTCCCCTTAGCTAGCCAACGAACTAAACACTACCAATAGCATTAGCCGCCATCGACGCCAATGTAGCCTTCCACGCACTAACCACAACTTCATCCAAAACTGGGCCCGGCGTGCCTGCGACGCCGCGGGAATCTGCTTGAGGTTGATCAGCACCGCGGCGAGAGAATTGGAGATCAGGCCTTCTTGGGGATTGTGCTGTGCCTAGGATCGCTATATTAAGCTCTGTGTTGCGTTAGCTTGTTGTCCGCGTTTGGTGTTGAACGCTCTCGCCTTTCTTGAGTTCTGTGATTGCTGCGGTGCCGGTGGCTAGTTAGGTGACAAAGTCTGCTAAGTTTGATTCGAGAAAAGGGATGACAAGGCCTCGTTGCGATTGCGATCCGCCTGCTAATTCCTCGGTTAGATATGTTAACTACGGAGCATGTTTGAGGGGGAGAATGGGATGCCACGTACGCACGGCAGCGAGATCTAGCGATATGGCCACCGTGGTGGTGGTGGTGGTGGTGACGGCGGTCTTCAGGGGAGTGAGGTCGACGGGTATTGGATCGCGGATATGGGGCGAAGGGATGAGAAATCGGTTGCATGGCTGATTAGGGAGAAGAGAAGGCTGGCTTGCTGGATGAAGGGCATTGTGGCGAAGCCAGGTAGTTGGATACAAAGAATTTAAAGAAAGATACAGAAGTCAAAGGTGCTGAACTAATGAGTGTGGTGTTATGAAGTGTCATAATGAGACGGGGAAGCTATTAACTTGCAAAATTTTACATATCCGTACAATCTAGCACTTCTCTCTCTGGTAGAACGCGAGCTTGAAATTGCACCAGGTCCAGAGTCATGGCAAATAACGTGGCTTAAGAAATCAAAAATTTCTACCGTATTCTTGCACAGTCCTGGAAGGTTTATTAGACATGGCTGAGGACGCTCGCTAGATACCTCAAAACTGGTTAACAAAGAGGTTATATTTGGGACTATCGCGGAAATAGCATATTCAACGAGGAATTGGCGTGCTAACAGACCCATTTCTCACGGAATTCCACCAAAGGAATGTGCCATGTGGAAATAGGTACCTTCCAACACCACGTTCTCTAATTCTTCCGCAAATGCCTTTGGAAAGAGCCACCAAGCTTCCTTGCGACTCTTCTCTCGAGGGGGCTCGCACAGGCAATGCTCCTTTGGATCTCCACTGACGATGGCCTTCTTCCGGTTGCGGGGTCTGCTCTTTTCTGTCCTCCTCATCAGCATATGCTTACAAGCCTATAGACTCAGCGCCGCTGGGTATCCCGCCCTCTATTCCGATACCAGATGCTCGACCAAGGATCACATCGGCTATCCGGTGAGCTCAATCTACAGTAGCAGAAGCGGATATGTTTTTGTCCACGTGAGAGCCATGAAGTGTTCTCTTTACTTTTGTGGGGTGGAAAATCCTAATATCAGTCGAGCATCGACTACAATATTACCACCTCCTCACGTTTACACAACCACTGCAATCTCTATCGTCACCATTGACGAAATAAGGGTGCAGACAATATCCACAACTCACTTCGACAACGACAAGCAGCGTTCCTGGGAATACAACCACGACCACTGTGATGACGCCATTCACTGTCACTGTGCAGGTTGTGGGATCAGGCTTGTCTGCTACGTTCTCTTATACGGAAGGTCAACTGCTAACACGAGTTCTAGGCTATGACTCAGGCGGAGGCGGAGGAACTGTGCGTGGAGGTAAGTTGGCTTGTTCACTATATCTTTCTGCATCCATATACATGATGAGCGACTTGCTTACTTGATTGTATGGTAGCCGGTAGAGGAGGTAGTGGGTGAGATGGCGCTTGCTAATTCTCAATGAAAAGCGGCAACGTTGTCGAGATCATGGACACATCGATGAGATCCTTCGCAAGACCAACAACTTTCCAAGCTCCAAGATCTACAAGACTCGACTTTGCAGCGCAACCCTCGCTCGAAAACCTCTCACTAGATCAAAGATTCCATAAAAGATCTGTAGCTCAACCTTCCTACAGATACAATTTGTGGTTGTCAGAATATGTCTAAAAATTATTTAGATGGTGTATAGAAGACCAGAGACCGATAGGTGATGGAAAGAAGAGGTTCTACGTTCGAAGAGAACTTTGCCGGAGTGTCGTAGTTGTTAAGGTCCCGGCACACCGTCATGCAGCTTGGGCTTCAGTTCATGCCTGAATTGGGAGCTGCGAGGCCATAATCCGATAGCACGTCTATATAGTCCTGTGGTTACTCCGAGAGCCTACAGAGAATGGGAGTACATAATTTGTATGTTATCCTTTAAAGAAGCCGTACCCAAGTGTATTTTGCTAATCCACTAGGATCCCATCTTCATTGCGAAACCCCAAAACTTTTGTCATGCACCAAAAAATACACTAAACTTCGAGGTGTTGGTGAACAAAGAATGAATGAATGAAATTCTATTAAGCGTCTTACGGAGAATCTGTGTGCGCTGATCATGACTAATCTCGAACCCTAATGGTCCGAGGCTCTAAGTGTACCCAGGGAAAAGTCGCCTGGCAGGCGGTAAAAATGCTTCGTTGTTCTATCTACAAGCCCAGAATTAACTCTCTGGCTGGAGCCTCCGTTGGGGAAGAGTAAACACATTGTGCGCGGGAACAGAGTTATGTGGTGGCGGTAGCGGTGAGTGACGTGGTCGCTACAGCTGGTCGTTGGAGCTGTAGCGCCAGGCGATACTCTCGCAGCCGTCCTGTGGCTAAAAGCCACTTGGTGATGCTGGGGCATCGTTTGGGATCTTCCAGAGCCTCGTTTAGATCTCGTCTTCCTCGTAGGGGAGGGTGAACAAAGACATAAAATTACATTGAGCCCATTGATGCGGTCCCACGTGACCATACAATATTTGGATTTTGATGCTGTTTCCAGGCTCCCACTTTAGTTCCTGTCTACCTCCATGTACACAATTCCAGTCTTGACAGTTCGAAATGGCTTGTTTGGCAATTGTAGGTATTCTCTCGATAGGTGATATGGGCGTTGGCATTGCCAATTTGCTCATAGCCCACAACTACAAAGTCGTAACGAACATTGAGGGTCGAAGGTGAGGCCAATGCATGACGAGTTTGCATCAGTCAGACTTCTTCTGATACGAAACAGCGAAGACACATACGACAGAGCCAAGAAGAACAACGTCGAGGCCTTGCCATCAGACGGCGCCTTGGTTGAGGCTTGCGACTATATCATCTCCATCGTCCCACCCAGAGACGCAGTTGAGATCGCCAAGCGCATCACTACGGCTTACAAATATCTCTCCTCACCCAAGCCACTGTATTTTCTGGACTTGAATGCCATCTCACCACTCAGAGCTCGGGAGATTGCATCTTACATTGAAGCGACTGCTCCAGGAATCAAGCACATCGACGGCGGCATCATCGGCGGTCCCCCCTCGCTCAAGCAAGATGCAGAAGCATGGAGCGTACCCAACATTCCAGTCTCAGGGCCGCATGAACTCAAAGAAGCACCAGTTTCCGGTGCTCATCTGGCTGAAACGTTGAACATCAACCACATTTCCCCCGAAATCGGGCCTGCATCGGGACTGAAATGCTGCTTTGCCAGTCTCACCAAAGGATACTATGCCCTATGCATCGAGTCCTTCACTACGGCTTCCAACCTGGGCGTCTTCCTGTTGTTGGAGCAGCTGGTGGAGATGCGGTTGCCGGGTATGTATAAGGCTTCGCGCGGGATCACGGCGGTACCCCCGAAAGCATATCGGTGGGTGAGAGAGATGGAGGAGATTGCGCTGGCGCATGCGGCTGATGGTGGGTTCGAAGGTGGTCAAGATGGGACTGGTGTGTTTGGAGAGATCGCGAAGGTGTATAAAAGTGTTTCCGAGGATACTGTTCTTGGTGAGGAGAAGACTGAGCGCAGGGAGAGAGGGTTGACTGTTGAAGATGTCGCGGCAGCAGTGAGTGAGGGCCTGGTAAAGAAGAGGAACACGGCTTAGATTTCCTAGAGCATAGAACAGTCGAGTAGATATAGTCACACAAACCTCGGAGCTATCGAAACAGCCAACGGCATAATGATACGATACGATGGAAAATGAGCACAGTTGCCACAAATAAACAGCGCACCATTTATGTGACTCATATCGTCGTTGACTATTCAATGCGAGCGGATAGGATATATCTCTGCGCATAACACGCTCTGCCAGCAACTATGTATGTGTGGTATCCGTACAAACTAGCATATACTCCTAAACATGACTCCCAATGCAACCCACAGATATAGCTCTAAAGCAGTAAACATAATGTTGACGCGGCGCTTTGTCGTCACTTCATACCCTCATATCTCACTGCCAGTTCCCCTGGCTCAGAGATAACAATCCTTGAATGCAGTCCAGATCGCCTTTCTTACTAGGGCTGACGTTCCCGTTCATGAATCTCTCGACTTCTTCACCACCAGCGTTCCCCTCATCTTCGAAGACTTTAGGTTCGGCATAGCCGGCCATTCTACGTCTGCCCTTGGGCACTCCGAGATTTCCTGCATGCGACATGATCTTGTGGCTGTCTCTCAGTACTGCCTTCGAGTTTTGTTGGCTGTCAGGCTTGGACGATGGAAGACGACGGCGTCGTGCGTGATGCTCTTCGCCCATAACCCAGTTCTCCTTGTCTGAGTCTCCAGAGGGAGATTTCATCAGGCCGTCGTATCCCTTACCGGACTTGACTGGCTTCAAGACTGGCTTACTGATTCTCTGCAACATCGCTACACCGGATTGTGCTCGTACGAGCTTTGGTTTCTTTGCGTTAGCTGATGAATCATGCTTCAATGCCGGCGCGTTTCGTTTGTTGCTGTTTGGCTTCAAAGCTGAGTTGCTTGTAGATCTGATCAGACTAATAGCTGCCACAGCTGATCCACTGGACTCATTCTCGGCTTGGGTAGTAAGTTCGTCGCGTGCATCAGGATCGCAAGCAAATACCCAAGTCCGAGAATCCCTTGATCGTCCAACTTTGAGCTTTGGTGCAAATAGAGCGGATACATTTCTAGGCGACGAGTGGGTTGACTCAGATAGAAGTGGTATTGATTCGTTGTATGGCGATCTGTGGCTCGAGTTGCCGAATATATGGGCGCTCTGGCTTCTCTGAAGTGATCTTCGGTGCTGTGGTAATGTCTCAACAGATGATGATGGACGGACAGGTCCTTCTCGAGGTGGAGACGATGAGGCTGACTCCACAAGCTCTGCTTTGCCATCGAGGCCCATTGACAAGCGAACCTTTGATCTCGACTTGGAGTCGACTGGGTCACCTTTCTTCTCAGAACATGGAGGTAATGATGGAAGGAAGCTACAAATATGTCAGAAACGGAGCGATCTGATATCGATGCTGTGACTTACCCAGGGGGAGTAGCAGCTGGTTGAGCTTGAGAAGAAGAAGAGGGTGTTGAGAAAGAGTTGCCAAGACTCCAACGGCTAGCTAAATGACCTGGAGTAGATGTAAATGACGACCCAACCGTCTCTGCATTCGTAGAGGGTGTGGGTGGGCCATCAGAAGACGCCTGAGAATTAAATGCTGGACTATACACCTTTGGCAACTCTGGCTCTGCGACTTCGTTGCTCACTGCTTGCACGATCTCTACCACTTCAGACGCTATATGCTCCAGTAATTTTGACGAAGGCTTGTCTTCATGCTGCTCCGCACCACCTTTTCCGTTTCCACTACTCTCTTCCGCAGCATCAGTGTTCATGGCATCTGCTCCCGGAACTATCGTGCTGCGAGAGACAGGTACAGTTACTGGGTCAGATGACAGCATGCCGCCCAGACCTAACGCTGCAACTTCGTGTGGAAGAAGTGGTCGCGACTTTCTCCGGTTGATTTGACGACGATTCTGGAACCAAACCTACGATACGTCAGGATCTAGCCCTATCCCATAGCTACGAATGCCACATACCTGAACTTCCTTCTCATTCAAGTCAACCTTCTGTACGATGCCTGCGCGTGCTGCTTTATTCGGCTTGGGGTTTCCCCGGTATTCTGCCTCAAGTATGGCTTGGTCTTTAGCACTGTGAATGTAGAAGTTAGCAGCTGCATAGTGGCACTTGGGGACGTTGTTTGCGAGTTCATGTTCCTTCGTTGGATGCACACATTTCCACACATACCTTGTTCTCTTTCGCTTCTGTTTTCTGTCCGCCTTGCTCCCTGCTAATATCGACGATTCCTCCTTGCTCTCTGAGCCACTCGAGGAGTAAAGACGCGTTTCCTGATCATTCTCAAAGATGTTGGAGTCTAATGCATTGCCTTCTGGAGCAGCAGACGTGCTGCGGTGTGGTAGTACCGCGTCAGACATATTGGCTGATATTCATATCATACCGATGAATGAAATAGACCTGATATAGCAGGAATGATATGTAACCAAGTATGTAAGTGAACAATTGTATAAGAATCAGATTGACGTTGTTGGGGTATGTACCGTAAAGTGATATAACCCGAGCGCGTTCTCCTCCACCTAAACGCGACTTTGCCAAGATAGAAGAGGGTCCCAGGCAAGATCTAAACCTAGATAGGAAAACTATCAACATATAAAAGCTGTTCCGAAAACATTTCAATGTTTTTATTAACTTAAACCGTGGCCACATGTGTATTTCTGGCGATCATTAACGATCTGCAGTTTCTAATGTTCACTGATGTACAGCACGCGAGACTGCTATCAACTTGATTTGTCAACAGTAGAACATTCTGAAGAAGTCTGATAGAGTCTCAACAGTGAAGCAAAGGAGCAAACTTTGAGGAGATACGGAATCATAATATCATGTCTTCAGGTACAGTGGTAGCATTATTGTCTTCCTCGGGCAGGAATGGAAAGAGCAAGAACAAGATCTGATCAAGAAGTCTTGCAAGGAGAATAGAATATCGTCGCGATATTCCAGACTCTCCCACTCTCTATGTCATGTATTGGATGGGATTTTGCCCTATCTGCCAGATAAGTATGACGTTGAAATTTAATTGATGGAGAGAAGCAATTTTAGAACAAGTGTAGCAACCTCATTTGTGAGCTATGATATTGACCTATCCCGTATCTTCCAACACAAATTGTGAGGCTTTCATAGACACCACATGAGCTTCAGCTGGTTTTGATCATGTTGGGTACTTGAGCGAGGCTCACTTCAAATGGCATGACTGCAATAGTGGGCTGGGCTTCACCAGATACTTGATATCCTGAGAGTACATGGTCATCGTCTCTGGCAATGAGGAACGCTCCTGCTTATTCGATCAGAAGCATGGATCCTTCTTCGTGAAGAAGATTACATGACAGACCTCACTTATCAGACACCAATCTGTGATGTTCTGGTCCAGGGTTGATATGTTTCTCTAGTTACTAGTTGCTGTTACTATTGCTATAGGAGGAGGTATCTCACCGGCGAATTGATTCCAATTCTACCTTATTTTGCAGCGTCGCTGTCCTTACGCTCGGGATCTAACCAGGACTCCAAGCATCCGTGGTCACTTCACCATTCTAGAAATCAACGATACGGACTTCTTGTCTCGTTAGCCGACCAAGATATTCCCAAGCTTGATATCGCCATGAACCATTTCCGCATCTCCAATAGCGCGTACTGCTTATTTGCACTTGGCAAAGGTTGCTGGGTACGATAAATCGGAGCTGCTTCCTTGACGATCTTCCGTTGTGATGCCATAGCGTAGGATACCTTCGCTGCGATGCCACAAGATATTACCGAAGTATTTGGGTATAATGACGCCCTGCAGGCTTTGCAGCTTGGTGCAGATCTTCAGCTCGTCTTCGTCATCGATGCATTGAGGCTTTGCTAGAAAGATATCCGGTAGCAATTTTTGTGCATCAGTGGGAGTGGTAGATATGAGACGGAAGATCTGAAGTTGTGTACTATCTAGCCGTTGATCAGTAAAGTTCTCTTTACATAAAACATACCCTGTGAGATGTTTTCGGCTCATGTTCTGCCTTCTTTACCAGCTTACTGATGTCTTCTACCAGAACGAAATGCTGGTCTTGTGACATAATGAGATACTTGTCATGGGGTTTCGCCAAGAATGCGATAACGGAAGTGCTAAGCAACATCTGCTTCTTACACTGCCCAGAATGAAGCAGAGCGAAGCCACCCTGGAGACGTGAAAGCCATGTTTACAGGCATGGGGAAAAAAGAAGGGTATCTTGGGGTGATTGACGTTGATCCTTTATGCTCATCGTGTAACCATCAAGTCTCCTTTCACGGCTGTCCGCATTCGACCTTCAACCATTCTGATACCCTTTAACGTCCTAATGATGTCTGAGGTAAGCTGGGAATACATTCCAGGAAAATCCCGTAAAAGACGGGCGCGAAGAATTGTAGGATACTTCCTACTTTGGCTCGGGTATGATTGGTAATCACTACGTCAAGGAAGGATATGGACTCCGTGGAAGTATTTTGTGGCAGTTTAAAGACTGCTAGAACATTTCATGGCTAGCTAATAGTCTGCATATGGCAGAGCTGTTGAGTTGTGCGTTGTACTCATCACTCAACTCTTTCCTTCAATCCACGCCCAAAATTTTGCTACTTATGGAGAAGTTCATGTCTCGAAAACAGTTCGGTGAAGCGTCGCCTATCTGCCTCTATTTGCTAGACCGATCGAGAAAAATGCAAAAATCGCCGAAACAAGAACATTCTAGAATGCTGCTAAAGTCATCATAAAGAGCCGTTGAAGTACTGTCCGTTATAGATCGGCATCGTCCTCGTCTGGCAGGGGCATCTCTGCAGCAGCTCGCATCTCCTCTTGGTATTTTGCGAGAAGCTCGGCATCAACGGTGGCAGTTGGAGGAGCAAGAGCGGGAGCGGCGACGAATTCCTGTAAGCTATTTAGATATGTCGAGACACAGAGGTGCATGGGATAACTTACAAGAGTTGGGTTACCAACAAGCTTGCGGGCCAACCACAAAAAGGGCTTCTCAAAGTTGTAGTTGGACTTGGCAGAGATATCGTAGTATTGGAGGTTCTTCTTGCGGTGGAAAGTGATGGTCTTGGCTTTGACCTTACGCTCCTTCACGTCGACCTTGTTTCCGGTGAGGACGATAGGGATATTCTCACAGACACGGACCAGGTCACCTATAGAATAAATCAACATAAGGGCATTTCTGGCTATTGGAAGGGAGGCTGAACGTACGGTGCCAGTTGGGAACATTCTTGTAGGTGATGCGGGATGTGACATCAAACATGATGATACCACACTGTCCATTGATGTAGTATCCATCGCGAAGACCTCCGAACTTTTCCTGTCCAGCGGTATCCCAAACATCGAATTGGATATTACCCAAGTTCTAAACTTATCAGCTGGGTATCAATGTGTAGCGATCTGTGAGAGGGTACCGTGCTGAATCCAAGAGGGTGAACTTCGACACCAAGGGTTGCAATGTACTTCTTCTCGAACTCTCCAGTCAAATGGCGCTTGACAAAGGTGGTCTATACAACAGTAAGCTTCTGGTTTTGTCGCAAGTGCGCCGCCCAATATGCCAATTGGAATGGAGAACTCCGCATCCAGTGACGTTTGGCGGCCCCAAGGTAGTCCCAGTTATGCATAACACACCTTTCCGGTTCCTCCATCACCGACAAGCACAAGCTTAAAGGTGGGCATTCCTGATGGTGCTTCCGCCATGGTTGCTGTTGTTTTGAGTATGTGGAGATCTGGGTAGTAGGGTCGGTCAAGGCTGTACGGTAAAGTGTTAGTACAAGTTCAAAAGTGAAGTTCCTCTATGGTGGGCTCGTGTCTGCTGTTAAAGCATGATATGCGGTGGCATACCTGAAGTTTTTCAGTTGGTAATCGACGTGTTGTTATGTGATTCGCCCCGAAGATGCGAAATATGAGATCAGTTTGGCGGAGAGGCAGGTGTTGATGAGATTTTGAAGAGTGGCGCATCACGTGACAAGAGCGGACCCACTCTGGTTGTCTGGTCAAGGCAGCCTTGCGATAGATGAATTGTTATACTCGAACGAATAAATGGATATCTCTATTGTAGCGAATAACGCAAGAGCTATTTGCTCATCGTTCAGCTAAGCTGCATTCTCCATTGCGGATACAAAGTCGGTGGCAAAGTCTGGAATCAGACGAACGTTCGAGAGTAGATTATTCATTGTCTCAAGATCTGGATTTAGAATCTTCCTATCACATATACCTCTCTAGGCCAGTGTTTCCCAAGCAGCGAATTTCCCGTAAATGCACCTAATTATCTCCAGCTGCATGTCGACGCTCTGGGGCTAAAAATGCAACACAGAGATATGACCACAACCTACAGTGGCAGTATATGGCAACCGAGAAGCCCACGGCCTCCCCAATTGCTGCGTGGTATTAGCGTGAGCTGCAGCTCTTCTCTTCTAGTCGTGGAGTGACGAGATATCTTGACCAGCACATTTTGCTATACAATAGTCAGTCATAAATCGAGCTTCCGGAAAGACATAATGTACTCCTTCATTGCCCTGTACACACTGTCCTACTCTTCGCAGACCATCGTGATTTGAGATGTCGACATATCCGAAATTCCGAATCTCGTCACCAGCTTGCAACCCAGCCGTTTCTGCCGGACTTCCACTTATGACACTGTTGACCTTAGCGAACGGAGGTCCCATAGGTTGCTCTCGTGAAATGGTCGGTGTCGGGCCGTTGGTATTGACACCATTCGTGGTGGGTTCTGCTTCCGCACTGTCTGCTGCTCGTCTTGCAAATTCCTCGTGAACGTATTTCTCGATCACTGCCATCAGAGCTTTGTAGTCATTTCGAAGGTATATAATCCGCGATCGAGTCGTTCGTACTGGTTGGTCGTTAGATATGCAGCAAACTTTGGACTATGCTACGTACTTTGCGCTACATCTAGGTCTGCTCGAGGGAAGCCATCTTGCGTGATGAGCCTGGTGTTCATATCAACTCCATGCTATTACAATTTAGCGGGCTAACTAGAGACCGTACATGAGTGACTATATACCGATTCAAGTACACTGCCTAGAGCTCTCATCTCAGCTTCGACATTGTCCTTCTTGGCTTGAAGCTGCGCAAGAGACTGTCCGTTTGCATAGGTGACACTTGTAGCTGGCGCAGTTATAGGTCCAGAAGGAACCGTAGGAGCATGTAGATTCTCCATAGTACTTGTGAGAAGCGTCTGCCCGAGGAGAGATTATCTTGGGCTTCACAAAGGCAGGCTGCAACGGCAACGCGTTCAAATCATGGATATAGAGGGGTGGAGGGGTACTTGAGCTCTGCCAGAATATAAGTGGGTATCAACACTAACTCTTGCCGAAATGCCCTTTTTCGCTGACAAGCCTCTGCAACAGATTTTGACCGCAGACCCAATTCCAATCTTTTGTATAGATCCAGCTTCTAATCCGTATGACGGTGACCATCGGAGGCGTGTTACTTGCTGGCAGCGCGTACTTATGCTCCAATTGCTCATTCAAGGACGCCAAGTGAACCTTATGATCAGCCCTTTCAGATTTGAGACCACTCCAATTCATTCATTCCTTCCTCCGCTCGATCTATTTACTGCTTTACCTTTTTCCGTCCAAGTAGAAGATAGGTAAGGATGGTGAAAACGTCCGAGGGGTGCAAATATGGAAGGAGCTATGAAGCAAGCACTTCACCTTTCAGTAGAGGTTTCTGATTGTACCTATATCGCCACCACTCCATATGTCAACCCTTTTGCTCTTTGCCATCCTCTCTTGGTAGTCATATTTTGATGCTACAACAATTTTCTTGGTCATATATTTCTCCCCTTCTTGGTCTTCCCTCCAAGATCATGTCGCATTTCGAAACGTCAATCACGGATGCATTTGTTGTTGGTTCTTCGGTTTCGCAGGCGAAGTCTTCCCAAGTGCCTCAGAAAACAAGTTGGGGAACTCTCGTACCCCCGACGCCGTCGCCTCTTGCATATCATCTAGGACTTCAGCAACCTAATGGTATTTTCGACGATGTTCACTGGAGCCCTCTAGCCAAGGATAATTCGAAGCAGCCTCTTGAACTCCTTGGATCAAAGATACCCTTGCCCAACTCAAAACTTTCTCTTGTCAGCATTGAGGGGACTGCCAAATGTGATACGATCGTATCTGGAACTTCTGCATCTACAGACCGTCCGTCTGGTGATATACAGACCCTGGTTGACTTGGGATTATCCTTCAACAGCGCCGAATGTGCAGAAGCCACTCTACAAACATCAAAGACCAGAATTCCACTTTCCGATTCCGAGTCCGAGATAGACATCGCTACATCGCAACGACCGGATAACCATGCAAAACAGCCCTTCAACAGATGGCTGAGAAATCTTCAAAAGCGGCGCATGACAGTCAATGGACCTTTGGATAGTGTGGAGAAGTCCTTTCTCGAAACGTCCGAACGCCCACAAAGAAGCCACCATCAGAAGACCTCGTCGGAGTCATCCTCTGGTTTCGTGACTGCTGTCAAGAGTGCTACGATCAGTCTTGCTAGCTTTAGCATTGCGCCTCATTCGAGACAAACTGGTGTTTCATCCCGCAACAAGGCAGATCGAAGTAGCAGGGCATCTAATGCTGGTAGACAGTCGGAGGACAGTTCATTCTTCGCCAGAGGAGTGGTCGCTGATCAAGGAGTAACAAATCGTCTGATTCAACGCCGCCAAGTGATTGAAGAACTGATCGCTACAGAGGAGAATTATGTCGCCGATATAAAATTCCTGAAGCAGGTGAGTTAAACAGCCACAGGTTTGCCGACAACTTCCTGACTTGACTAGGTCTATGTCAATCTCATGGGCTCAATGCCTTCTTGCACACCGAAGCTACGGTCATCTATCAACATGAACCTCAATGAGATCATAGCTCTTCACGAAGAGCTTCTGGGTGATTTGCATCGTATTGTACCATATTCAGAATACACTCAGGCCGACTGTATCGCGGAGAGAAGGCTTCCGGCTCCTTTTCATGGACACAACAGATGGCGAAGCTTGGATGCTGTACCGGAAACCCCTCGAGGAGCAGCTCCGCTGCACAAAATTCCTGGAATGACAACGGAACCCAGTGTCGCGGCGGAGGTTGCGAAAGCATTAGGGAAGAAGGTTAGTTCCACTTCGACTTTTCCGAAACACCTGCTCATACATCACACAGATTAACCGCTTCTTCGTCTATGAAGAGTATGGAGCAAAGTATGAGATTATGTTGAAGGATGTGACCACAACTTACAGGTCCACACCGCAGTGGAATGACTTCGAGGCAGGTCTAGAAGCTTTGGCGACCACCTTGGCTTCGATCACTACTCAAAATACTGTTTCTAAGAAGGCATTGACGATTGGAGATCTCCTAGTAAAGGTAAATTCACAACAAGTGTGGACGAACATACACTAACGTGCGGCTCAGCCACTACAACGCGTTTGCAAATATCCCCTTCTCTTTGGAGAGCTTTTGAAACAAACACCTGTTTGTGACTGTCCCGACTCTCATATGGAGATCGAGAACGTCTTGATCAGAATTCGAGAGGCGACTTCGGAGATCAACAAAGCTACCGACGATTCGCGCATGAAAGCTGCCATTGAAAAATCTTGGATCTTGCAAGACAGACTTTACTTTTCTGGAATGGTAAGTACAATGTGGTGACATGGTGTATTTTGCTAACTTCATCATAAGGCCGAAGCTCGCTCTAGGACTTGCATCCGTGGTCTAGGCCATATTGACCTCTGTGGGGTGCTGTACGCAACCTGGCAGACCAAGAATGGCGTCGAGGGACAATATCTGATCTGTCTGTTGTACCGAGATTTTCTCTTATTGGCGTCTGCGGTCAAGAGCGAGCAGATGTATGCAATCCAAGCTTGCATTGACATCAAGGAGCTGAGAGTAGAAGAAGTTGATAACGGCAGAGGTATAAATCAAGATGTTCCTTTCTATGCTTTCATCGGAATCGTAAAAATTGGCTAACTATTCAGGTCTTCAATGCCATACGGCACCATTCTCCTGGAAGCTTGTCTTTGAGCACAATCATCAGCTCTTCGAGCTTACTATGATTGCATGCTCCGCCAAGGAGCAGGTCGCATGGCGGAAAAGCTTGATAGACCATATGTTCAAAGCGTCTTTCAACATTGGTGAGGGAGCCTCATTGGGAGCACTGAGTCTGAACATCAAGCCCATGGGAACGGTCTTTGGAAAGCCAGGTACGTCCAGATTCATCAAATTCAGTGCGCTCAAGCTGACTGAAGCTACCGTAGGTACCATTGCAAGACGAATGTCCATTCACCGTGCCACGACTGTAGGACAGATGTCTGGACTCTGCCAGGTGGTCGTCAAGAATACAACGGCTGCCCGGGAGATTGGTTCATCCGCATCTAGTGCTTCGATCAACAGATCTCAGTCACTGCTAACCTCAAAACGTATTCCGGTCCTTGCTCCCTTCCGCGGAGAGCGCATACGACTAGAGAGCTTGTTAGCGGATGTATGGACGCGAGACATCCTTCTGTATCCTGGTATGATCGGTCGAAGTCGAGGTGATGTTCGTACATCTGCTAGTTCCATCATGCGCAAGCTCAGTGTCGCAAGTATCGCAAGCAACTTCACCAAACGTTCTAGCAGCAGCATGGCTGGCTCGAACAGAGCAAGTGCTGATGATGAGCTGCACTGCGGGAGCTCTTATGCAAATCAAATCACCAACCGAGCTGAGCCTGGCAGTGGTGAATCAGCTTCGATTCCCGACGATCACTACTTGGATCCTGCAAGAGCTCGGTTAGAATCAATCGACAAAGACGAAGCTCTGAGGGTGGTCGAACAGGCTGGTGTGACTCTGAATGGATTGCCAGGTACGTCTAACGCGTCCAGCTTGACAGAACATAGCTGACTCGTCGGCCCCAGGCTACTCAAATGGTACCGCGCGTAGAATGGCTACCCTCAGATTCAAGCCTGATCAACGATCAGATGGACTCAAGATGATCGTTCCTCCTGTTCGTACTTCCAGTACCAACAGTGTGAGCCAAAGCAGGAACTCCTCTGCAACAACAATTACAGGAAAGGCGGACGACGACAGCGGCAAAGAAAATTCTCCAGCGACTTCGGATCCAGATCTGCATATGCAAGCAAAGTTGGGGAAAGGCAAAATCCGAAAAGCTCATGGTCTGCGTCATCTGTTCCGTTGAGAAGCTCATGGAGTGCGTCAGTTGAGAGTGATGGAAGAAGTTACTAGTTTTATACTTATATGTTCCGGACTATGGATATGAGGATTAAGACGGCAGTACCTTCTATTAAGTATTGCAAGTGAGTTTAGAAAGAAGGGGCGGCGATCTGGGTTTTTGGAACATTATCATTTCCGGGATTAGTATTAGTTTGATACTCTTGGTCGTGGGGTCGATCTTCGCTCCTGGTGTTTATAGGGATTGAATACAAGAACCCGTGTGGTTGCTTTTTGGAACAATATTCTAGGGCTACCTTTGCTTCTGGTGTATGTGAATACGACTTACAGTTATTCATCCATCCGGACTTCTATACAGGTTCCGTAGCTAGTTGATGCCAACAAGCTGGCTGGCCCGCTTGTCCTGGGCCATTCGGGTTAGCGCCAAGATGATTGATCCCCAGCCAAAGTCCAAGCGACTTTGAAAGGTCCCAAAATACTTCTACAGCGACGAGTTGACATGACCAGTGGCCCAGAAAGCACCCTAGTTGTTGCGTCGACCTCGTGGCAAAATACCTGATCGCCTTTTTGCAACGACGCCCAATGGAAAGTGGAGTGGAAGCGCCTGAGGCTGACGAAAATGTCACTTGGTGTCCAAGAGTAGAAGTGCTGTGGCGTACAAAGGTGCAGGCCGTGCTGCACATGCGAGGACCGATATCACAACCTCGAGGCCAGTGATGAGATGCTGCGATGCAGTGTTTAGCTCGGGTAACTGTGACATATTCTATCAGTCCAGCTTCATTGCTCTGCTCTTCTGGTTTTCGAACACTTCCACTTGCTGGAGCAACTGCCCTGTCCCTTCTATGTGGCCAGTTGAAGAGGCACGAATTCTACAGCGCCAAAACAAACGAGCACGTGTAACAAGCAGTTAAGTGCCAGCGGTAAATGACGAAGCAGAAGCAGAAGCAGAAGCAGAAGCAGAAGCAGATGCAGATGCAGTTTTGTTCCTCTTCCTTCGTCCTGGGTGAAGGCCATCCTGACGTTTCCATGCGCAGGTTGTTTAGACTGTAGACTGTAGAAGGCATTTCGGGGTCCTTGCTACACTTTGATGTTTGAGCGCCCAACATCTCAAACATGGCCGAGCTGCTAACCACCGTCATGTAACAAGGTAGTGTGTGAGGACCTCCGAGCTCCGAGATGTTTCCTGATAGACACTTTGCGGTGTACGGAGAGAAGGTTGTTTGTCCATTTCAACGCTTTCAGAGATGGAAGCTGTTGATGGTTCGGCTTGCTTTACTGTATGTGACCCTATTTCGTACAGCTTCACCGGGCATCACATCTCCCACAGCACTAAGTCTATGGCAAGCCTGGCTGCCATGCCAGGCTTGCGCCCCCCCCCCCCGGCGGGGGGGGCGGGGGGGGGGGGGGGGGGGGGGGGGGGGGGGGGGGGGGGGGGGGGGGGGGGC
>MU253770.1:57683-124269 GCA_019669825.1 Calycina marina
TTTTTATTTTTTTTCCCCATTTTTCTTCACGCTCCACCGGCAAAAAAAACCCCAACCCCAATAATCCTTTGCCACGCCTGGCTGCCTTCCCTGGCTGCCCCCCCCCCCCCCTCCAGATGACCCCTGAAATTAAAGCAGGATACAAGGGTTTGGCTGTTGGCTCACTGGCTCACTCACCGTGGCTGGTCCCATCTTTGACTATGTCCCTTTTGTGCCCCCCTATCCACAAGCTCATCCCCCTGCAAGCCCGGCCACACCCACTCATTGCTAGCTTGCTTACGCGCCCTGACTGCCCTTCTCTGCCAACCACAACTGCCAATGGCTTGTGCAATACGTACAACCGCTATGCGTCCATCTTCAACATTGCATCGAATACTTTCAATTGCTTCACAATTGGTGCAATCTGCTCAAGTTCCAGAATAGCTACTTAGAAGTAGATGTCGAACTTGCTACGTAGGTACTACTTCCTATCACTCACTCGCCGAGCTCTGTCTCTGTGTTCCCTTCTTCCCTGGTCTTCTCCTCTCCCGCTCAGACGGACTTCCATACGCAAGTACTTGACGGCGGTCACAAATCAGTGGCCTGCTTTCGGGGACCCTAGTTGTACATCTGCAAGCCCTGCTCGTTCTTAAACACCTTCTTCCCGCCATCATCTCAAGGTCCACGATCTGGTCAACATCCAAAACGTCTCACGCTGAAGATCACCCAAAGTCCTACGTCTCAAAACACACGTCGAATCTCCAAACACATCACGAGTCTCAAAACGTCAGAATATCCCTGTGCACTGCCAAATCAGCCTTAATCTCCGCAAAGTCTGGTCTCCTTGATGCGAAACTGTTCAGGCCCATCCCATGAGAATACCCTCTTGAGTCCATTTCACACCCAAACAAGGACCAATCTCGTCACTCCCACAGATCCATTGCTCGGATGTCCACTGTCATAGAAGAAGAGACTACCAGCCCATGGTCCGTTCCATCCTCGATCGATCAGGCCAAACCAGCATCATTGTTCTTTCCAAAACCACAAGCCAGCAGAGTCGAGTCTGCCGGTTTGATTCAGGTTCCAAAGAGGGATCCACCTCTCCTCCGTCTGTTGCCCAGCGACGGGGCCTGACTTGGACCATTGACTACCGAGATCTATACCCACCTCCCTCTTACATACACCACTTCGTCCTCGCATTTTCTTTTGAATCTTATTTTCTTACTTGCCAGCGCTGTGCACTCCTTCGTCCATTCTTTTCGGCCGCACACACCATTTACACATTCCTTTCTTTGCCTCCGCCGGTTCGGATACCCAGTGTCGTTCAACCACTTGTACAAACTTGCCGCATTTAATCCTTTTTGTCCCTTCGCCTTCTGTTCGCCGAGCAAAGTTTTTCGATCTCCGGTCGTACTTTTTGTGTGCAATAAAGTCGACTTGAAAAAGGAGGAGATATCCCATTAGGAAAGAAAGAACATCGAGAAAGAAAGGAATTGGTTTTACTATACAAAAAACGTCGAGATGGGAAAGCTAATCAAGAATCACTGGGCTCGTCTCATTGTTCTGACGGCAGCTGTTTGTATGTTCTTCCATATCACTCTTCACTCTGATATAGGAACATGGCTAACATGTCGAATCAGACCAAGTCGCAGCCGCAATCCACGGATTCTTCTGGCCGAAGATATTCTGGGACTTTCTCACCAAGAACCTCGACGTCGCCGTAAAGCCGCTCCCGATTCTGCAAATTATCAACCTGATCTTTGGTATCTTCATATTCGCCTGGGAATGGCCGCTCGGCTTCCTTGCCGGCAGTTCCTTGCACCGAAGCATCGAGGCACGCCTGATCGTACTGCCGCTCGCAGGTCTGGCGGCTGCGCTGCTCTACCAGGCGACGAACCCAGCCATCTACTACTCTGTCGGCATGATTGTGTATTTCTGGGCGTACAGCGAGGGCGAGGTATGTGGAGTTCCCTGACTGTCAAAAATCAACAACATGCAGAGATACTAACGATGTGTAGATTGTGGTTGAGAAACCATGGGGCTTACCCCAACGAGTAAGATCGGGCAGAGTATAAACTAGTCCGATGCCCGTCGGATCGATTTAAGATATGCGATTGCTCTTTGCTACTTGCTGCTACGAAGATGAGAAAGGGAGTCGGTACTGAGTAAGAGATGGTCATATCTTGGACATCATATAACACACCATTCATGAATACAGGAGGGAATGTAGATGACTGATATGGATGATCTTTTAAGCCTGGAACGCGGCTGGGAGATAGAACAAAGACCACTGAATCGGATGAATTTGTCCTAGAGTAAAACACTTCCACACACGTTCATCTTTACGGATGTACGTGAATTTCATGAACACGGAGTCGAAAATGACAAAGAAACGGAACGCTTTTCTTTATCGTTTGCATTGCATTTTCTTTGATCAGCATATTGTCCTTTCTTTTCCTATTTGCTTGTAGGTGAATTGACGAACCAGCGATACCCAACTATCTTACCCAATCTCTCATTTTAGTTCTTGGGTTTTGATGATTAGTAGTAAGCGAGTGAGTGAGATGGAGGTTGTAATCAGGATAACCGCCTGTAAGCATGTCGTATGATGGCAAGCCAACGTTATGCGCTATATGAAGTGTCAGGCTGTTGCTTGTCGGACGGGTTTCTGGCGCCAAGATAGTATGTTACGGCCGGAGTCTCAGGTTTGGAGTGGCGAGCCGGCCGTGTTTTGTTTTGGGAGGGCATGGCATTGATATTTTGGTCGTGACTTCGTGGCTTTCATGTTGTGCTGGGACGAAAATAGGTAGGTTGCGTGTTTGTTCATGGCGAGGTGATGAACTCTGAGAACACGAACTTCATGAGGATGGGGGTATTGTGTTATTTGTTTAAGATACCAATGGTCATAACTCAAGGATGGCATGTACAGAGATGTGTCATTGCATGGCCTGGATTCCGACAGACTCGAAGACGACGGAAAGCACCTAAGTAAAGGAGAATTTCTGGTGGACGAATGTCCCGCAATCACGTGTACTCGTTCAATATTGCGGAGAATCTTTACTTCTTTGTCGCAGGGACCTAGATAACTAGGCACAAATCCGGCATCACAACGTCCTCCAGGCTAATCATCGATATCATGATCTCCAATCATGGTTATGCCATTCCTGATCGCCTCAGCAGCAACTTCCTTTGCTGTATACATTCCTCCACGAATGTAATGCCTCCCTTCGCATTTGCTGAGCCCAAGACTGGCAGCCTAGGCGACACGTTTAGTGAGCGGAGCGGGCTCCCATGCTGTCGTTCTTGGTGCCACTTCGCTCTGGGAACTGGAAGGTCATGTTAGTGATATTGTTTGGGAGTGGAGGGGGAAAGAATACTTGAGTCTCTTGCATGGTGCCTTTGTCGATAATTTGCTTGATGACATCCTCTGCGACATGGGTACCAAACTCGTTGTCCAGGGTGGAGTGTGAGGCCTCGTTCAACTCTCCTTGAGCACCGTGACTATACATAATCTGTCAGCAAACAGTTCTGATACAAAGCGTGGCGTAGTAAGAGTCTTTATATTTGAAGTTGTGCCATCAACACCGCGTAGGGCTCTCGCAAAGCGGGGCAGTCGGTGAAGGGAGGGGTAAAGGTAGCGGGTTGAAAAATGAAATCAACTCACCCTCCGGTTTGGAAGATCTTAAATGCGCTGACGACATGTGCCAGAGGTATAGTCTTGTCGTTCTTGTAGTCATTGGCAATCTTGACATCGTCGACGAAGATGACAAAGTCGTCCTCCTTGCCCTTGAAGTGGACTTTGGTGCCAATTGCTCCTCCCTTAGTCATGATTGCGGTTGTTGAGTTGGTAAATAAATTGGTTTGGTGTCGGTATTGAGGAATGGTAGATGAGATCTGAGATCTGAGATCTAATATTGGTGATTTGTATTGGATTGTTTTGGTGTGAAAAGAAAGTTAGAGAAATGGAGAGATAGCAGTTGTTTTAGGTGTAAGCTGATATGCCAAGACCTACGTCACTGGACAGGGGTAGCTTCCAAACATCAACACGCAACAGCCTCAATGATCCATCCATTCACTCAGCCAGTTTCAGGGAATGGGAATGAGATGTCTATAAATTGCATCATTCATGGAAAGAACACCTTGCTTCAGGTAGGCATGATATCTCAATCTTGAAAGGACTCCTGGTGTTCAGCAGGCGGTCGATTGAAGAGAGGTAGTTCTCTCACCACCAGGTTCCTTCCTGCCAGCCTCTAATACCTCGAGAAGCTTCTATAAGGTGCAGCAATAGTTCAGCAACTCCCGCTGGTCATAGCATTGCTTGGCATTTACTCTGTATTGAATGGCAGAAATTGGACGATGTAGGCACACCAGATCCCAAAAGGCACTTTACAGTATGCTGCAGCGTGGAACGTTGATATTGAAGCAATCGACTGGTCTTAGCTGAAAAGTTACTGATGGGTTTTTACATGATTGTATCACGTCCCATGTTGGCAACAATTCACTCGCTGATATATCGATAGCCATGCTAGCTATCATCATCACAGATTAACATCATGTGTATCTACTTGTAGACAAAGATATAGTCAATTTAACATGCCCTTCCTTGTTTTACTTGCAAAGATTCAATCAATGATATACCTGTCAATGCGTCAGAATCTCAAGCAGAATGCAAATGGTGCACTCACTCATGTCCCCAGAACTCAATGGTCTCTTCAGCATGTCCTTTCAAATACCCCCTCAAGCATTCTTGCCCATCACGAGAAGTGGCAGCCTGCGATAGCTCAGGGATACTATGGACGATATCACTCAACACGTTCCTAGTATGCTCTGGCAATGTTCCATTGACAGTGCAATGAAACAGCAGTGCAATGCTGGGATTGACGCTTGGTATAGCCTCGGCAGAACTTTGTGATAAGACGAATTGTCGTTGGAACTTGAGGATTGTGGACTGTAGAGATGTGGCCGTGAAGAGTGGGATGATGGGCATCTCGAAGTTTGGGAGAAGACTTGTAAGTATTAGTCAAAGTACAAAGAGTAATCTGAGGGGTTTAGTTGGCGTACCTAGCTTGTAGTCTCATGAGGTTGTGCGTTCCGTTCTCCCGGGAGATTGCATCTTGGACAAGAAACACTATGCCAACTTGTCCACCGCCAGTCTGGTGATATAGTCGTTCAATGCGGTCCATATAATTGCCAGGACACTGGATATCGGCTGATGCGAGGAGGATGAGCAGCAAGTTCTTTTGTGGTCCGAGAGGGATTGCTAAGTCGTGTGTCTCAAGCTTCTTCTCTGGTTGTATGTCAGCTTTGCTCCAGACACGAGCACATTAAAGCAAGAAGTCAGTTAAGTCCTGTCCAGTTCAGGCGGGAAGACTGGGAGGATTGTAGTCTTTTAGCCACAGAATTTTACAACGTACCTTCCCATTTTAGTTCCTTCGATGCAAGAAGTGCGGAGGGCATTGAAGACCATTCTGAGCGTCTGCGTAGAGTGGTACAGAACATGTCTGCGATTGTACCTAGATTATAGATTATTGGAGAGTTTCGTCGATAATTTGTGTTGGAGTATTGAGCGGGTAGGGAGAAATGTCAAGCTTCGTCGGAACCACCGTATCCGCATGATTCAGAGGGCACCATTCAGCACGAGGACAACCGCAATGTTTTCCATTGCGTTGTCCAACGTAACCCTGATCTTTTGTTTATAGAGTATGCTGGAATAACAGAAATCCATCTTAACTTAAAAGCTTCCAAGAACAAGTTAGGGTGTCAAAGAATAGGACAACAGACAGTACCAGGTTGGTTCGCTCAGTTTCGCTTTTCAAAATTTTGCTAGTACAATCTACCATGTGCGTAAAATGCTATCAATCATTCATCTGACGGCCTGCTCCGGCTCAGCAGCTACTCAAACTGCTACCATACGCAATAGGTGTAGTACAACCATCTTGAAGCTCCGTCACTAGACTGTAAACTGATGCAAAGTTCTCTTTAACTCTGTGAACGAAAGCGCTTGGGAAATTATTTGAAAGATCTTCTATTTTATATGAGTAGAATTTACATACGTGGAGGACAAGCCCATTGTTCTCATCTCAGAGAAATCCACAACTTCCTGGAGCAGGAACTTTAGTCCCCGATATGGACACAATGCCCAAGCTGCCTACTGATCTTACAGTGGTTCGTCTCCTGGCCCTGCTGCGAGTCTTGTTAGGAATGTCTTTTCACCCCTTTAGCGACAGAAACTTGGACTTCTGTGTAGCACGCCTCATTTCCTCCACTGCTTGTTCAAGAGTCTCCACCCGCTGCCGCTGATTCTTCTCCACGTTTTCCCTTTCCTGGTCCATCTTCACCAGCGCTGCAATCTTCTCTTCCAATGTTGCCATCTTCTCTATATTTGGATCGACCTTGCCCTGTGTCTTGAGCAATTCATACATAATCAAAGCTGCTGCAACAAATAGAATAAACGAGTCTCCAATGACATCCGCAAATAGATCAACTGCTTTACCCTCCTGCAGAGGCCGAAACTTCCGCTTCCATATACTCTTCGCCGATGGATCTTTGACGTCTGCCTTCTCCCTAACTTTTGTTGCTTCGTCTTGTTTCATCTGCTCTTCTGTTTTCACCGTAGGCGCCTCGGTCTTCTCTCTTGCTCGCTTTTCTGCCGCTTTGTCTCGTAGAAGGGTGACTTGCATTCGCATGTTAAACTGATGCAGATGCTGGCCATATCGTGCAGCTATGATTCGAAACTTGGGATGATCGTGGGCTTGGTCTTTTATCCAATTCTGTAGGGATCAGCTTAGGACAGCAAGAGCAATCGAAGGGAACTCACTGCGCCATATTTGGATATATGCCTCACGAAGAGAGCCGCGAATTTGAATAGAGGAAGTGGGACCATCTTGTATCACCAGTCCCTGGGCCTAGCACAACGACGTAAGTGCCGGCTGGCTCTCAATATAGGGCCTGCAAAAGATGCATTGCCATGGCCTGGACCAAGAAGGAAATACTTAATAGCAATTGATCGTAATGCGTGGTCAGGAATCGAAGTATTGTCAGCCTGGTCGACGGGTGGCGGGACTCGTGGTTGCCGTGCCAAAATCACCCCTGCCAAACTTGATATTTACTCCAAAGCAACCTCAACGTTCGCGCCAACTTCCGACCACACCAACTTACCTCTTCAACCGATGCGGAACTTTTGCTTGCCCAAGTCAATCGTTATCTGATTGTTCCGGATACTTTACGACAGTTAAGTGACTGTCGAAAGCATCAGGACCGTCTTCCATAATTCAGTATTGTATTCTCGCCAGAAGCGAAGGAAGTGAGTATGATCCAAACCACAAATCATTATAGATACCAGCGATACAGCTAGAGGAACAAACTGCCGTATATAAAACATTCTTGCTGATCAATCTCCAGATATCAATATGGAGGCACTATCACCCCGAGACGCAAACGCTCACCTGCGGTTGAAGCAAATAAGCATAAAGAACCTCGTTCAGCACACTGCTAAGCCAGTGAATAAGATGGCGCAGAAAGAAAAGGATCACCCACCACCACCGCCTGCTGAGGTCATAGAGCCACCAAGTTCAGACCGCATAAAAGGCGCAACGTACAAGACAGGAAAATGCCTGGGGAAAGGAGGGTTCGCCATCTGCTACGAAGGTCAATTGGCTGGTACGAGACACAAGTTTGCGCTCAAGATTGTCAAGAGTCATATGCCACAAAAAAAGATGGAACAGAAGGTTGGTAAAAGTTGCGCTAGGCTGCCAACCAATGCTGACTCCTTGTCTAGTTTCAAACAGAACTCCAGATTCACTCGAAGATGCATCACGCTAATATCGTCAAGTTCCACAGAGCTTTCTCTTACGAAAACTGCACGTATATTGTCCTGGAGCTATGTCTGAATGGATCGTTGATGGACATGGTCAAGAAGCGGAAGTACATTACAGAGCCTGAGGTAAGATTCTGGACAGTACAGATGGCAGGAGCTATCAAATACATGCATTCTAAAGGCATAATACATCGCGATCTCAAGATGGGCAACATCTTCCTTGACAAGGACATGAACGTCAAGGTTGGAGATTTCGGGCTGGCTGCTTTGTTGATGTCTGGCAAAGATATGAATGCGTGTCGGCGCACCACTCTCTGTGGAACTCCAAATTACATAGCTCCCGAGATTCTCGAGAAGGGGAAAGGAGGGCATGATCACATGGTAGACATCTGGAGCCTGGGAATCATCATGTATGTTCCTCCAATTCACAAGTTGTCTCCTACTGACCTTTGTACAGATTTGCTATGCTTACAGGAAAGCCACCCTTTCAATCAACGACTGCAGATGAGATCTATCGTCGGGCACGAGAACGCGAGTACAATTGGCCAAAGTTGGAGACTTCGGAGAACTCCATATCTGAAGAAACGAAGGATCTGGTGTCCACGTTACTGCAAGACCCAGAAAAGAGACCTGATCCTGACGCTATCGTTCAACATCCGTTTTTCACATGTGGATGGATGCCACAATTGGAGGAAATGACCTCAGCACTACGAGAGCATCATCCAACTCCTACTCAATTTCTGTCCGTGGGTTCGCGAGGCGGTAAAGCCAATGTCTACAACAAGAACTTGAAGAAGCTATGTATGAAGTGCGAGGTCGGACCGTGGCATACACCTACCAAGTTCAAGAGCACATACCGAGAAGTCGCGGCCGAAGAACAGGCTGGGCTTACACCGCAAGTCCCTCTTCCCGAAGATGTCGTCTATCGTCCTTTCCACGAATGGTTAGTTGAGGAGAAAATGAGGATACAACAGAATGACGAGAACGCTATCATTTCTAAGACCAATACCATTGACTCTGTCCTACCCCTGAACTTACCATCAAGATCCACCCAGAGCTATGCAGCACAACAAAGAGCTCGACCACAATCAAACCAATCAGTCCGATCCCTGCAGGCACGCCAACCTAGTATTGAAAGCCAACGTTCGTCAGACTCTCCTCCTGAAATTCCATTAGCTTCAGCGTCGAAACTGCCTACACCTTCAATCCCCATCCGAAATGCTAGCAATACCGGCCACAGAAAGATATCGAGGTCAGAATACCGTGTAGCTGAAAAGATTGCTGATGTTGAAGGTCGTCTGGCTAATGACATGGTGGTTCAATTGAACAAAGTCGAAGTGGAGCGGAAATCCACTGATATTCACCAGCGCCAGTCTCAAGCCATTGTCTCGATATTTCACAGTGGAGAGCGAGTAGAGCGAGTCTCAGGTACAAAGCCTGATGAACTTCTCTTGGGACTACACAAGCTCCAGGCTGAATTGGAGCGAGCCCTGAATAGTCGTTCCATGGCGTTGGAATCCGATTCAACCCCAGCGACCTTTCCTATCGTCATCAAATGGGTCGACTACTCGAACAAGTTCGGCCTCGGATATATCTTGGGAAATGGTAGTATCGGAGCTATTCTTCGGGCACTGCCAGCTCATCCCCAAGATCGTTCTAACGGATGTGTTCCGTCGACAGGTATAGTGATTCGGGATGCTGAGCGACACGTTCTTAGCCGCAATCGTGATAACTATGTGGACAAACACCAGATTGTACCAGTCTCTGGGCACAATATTGAGTTCTATGAGAACAGAGGAGCGCAGGGACTCTGCCGCACAAAAGTCAACCCGGAAGCATATAGTGCAACTGTCATTGAGAATGAGAACGGAGAGAAGGTATACCGACTAGAAAGCGGAGTAGATGAATGGGATGAGAGAAAGAGAGAAAGAATCACCTTGTGGAAAAAGTTTGGCAACTACATGATCGCATTTGGGCGCGATACAGATTACCCTTCTGAGGAGGCCCTCGTCAGCAAGCAGAGAAATCGTATTCCGTCAGGCAATGCAGTCATATTCTACCAACGCTGGGGAGATGTTGGATGCTGGGCTTTCACTGACGGACATTATCAGGTAGGATGACACGTTCCTTTCCATGACATGACTAACTCTCCTGCAGTTCAACTTTCCGGATCATACTAAGGTTATCTTATCGAGCGACGGCACTTGGTGCGATTTCTACCATCTTCCCCTAGAAGCAGCACGGGACCTTGCTCAAACTGGGGTTCTCTCGGTCACCGCTCTAGACGATCGTCAACGCCTTTCATACCCACTGCAAACTCTGCTGAACTTCATGGCGAAACCATCAAAGTCCACAACTCGCAGACGTCCCGAGATCGATCCCATGAAGCAAGGCGTACCACAAGCCAACCAGTTCCGCCAAAAGATCGAATTCATCAGATCAGTTACAAGAGAATGGGTCACGAATGGCGGTTTGGGGAAATCTGACATGACACCCGCGGGGCGACTGAGATGGGGAGGAAGTAGGGAAAGATTGATCACCAAGAAGGATCCTAAGAGTGTCTGGTGCACTATTGGTGCAAGCCATGGAGATCAGCGAAGGACAGGACGCTTTGACCCTAACAATCCGATGGCCGACGTTGCGGATATCGAGCCATGAGGAGCCGGGTCCTAGAAACTATTGTTATTTGTGCTTCAGGGCACCACTATTCTTTCAGGCAGCGGAGTGCTATTTTCCGTCCTTGGGCGCATTGGCGTTGTCAGTACTCACGAAGTCCATGAATCACGACCGCATTGGCATGGGCGTACTTACGCGGAGTTTGAGCGGATTGGTGCATAGCATTTGGCGCGAGACTCTTGTTGTACTTCCACAAATGTGGGATATGTTGTTGTACATCCGTATCCTTTGCTCTGTTCGCCAAGGCTGGTAGAGCTTCCTTTATAGCAAAATTAAATCTTAATGAACTTGAAGTATCATCAAGAAAACAGGATCGTATGACTTATGATCTCAGTGTTGTGATATTCTCCTCCTTCTGGTGCGTTCTGTTCGTCTTGCGGTACTCATTCCCGGAGTAGTTTGTCTGCTATGGCGAGCTTGTTTGATGTGGGTCTTATAGCCCAAAAGGTTGGGGCGGATACTTTCCTTTATCCAAAGTACTTTTGAATGTTAACTGTTTGTAGCGCCTGAGATGGAGATGCAAAGATAGGAAGCATCTTCTCGATGGCATGGAGAGCTTGAAGTTGATGAAGAGTCTGAAGAGCTGCGAATTGTAAGTCGCAAGAAGTGCTGGATTACTCAAAACTTCTGACTCCGATTGTTTCATTCATGCGAGACACATACCTCCCTCCATATGGACAATGCACGTGCATCGGTCCGCTAAGAGATATGGTGTGCGCAAGGCAAGTATACTGAGACAGGAGGGGAGGCTATTGAATGTTTCGTTTGGGTACCGTTGGATATGTGCATCATGAGTCTGAGAGCTATGGATGTGGAGGGAGCCTTTGCTTGGTGGATGATACTGGATGGCGAAGTTGGAATTGGATTAATTGGATTGGAATACGCATCTCGATGGACCAAGTGTATAGTAAGATGTCGATTTCTGACTTTGTCTGGGACCCGTCAATGGAAGACATTTGCGGCAGTACGAATTGGCTCTGCGATATAGGGCTGCGTGAGAGGATAAGATGTTGAAGTTCTCCCTTAGGGATCCTCTCTGGGATATCGCTGGGAGAGGATCTAATGCATCCAGCGACTGGTTAAACAAAGCTTTGTTCTGATGTCAAAGTTCATTGAAAGTTGAATAAGTAAGGAAGTGTCTAATACGCAATTAGATATCACAAGAAAGGCCATACGGTATCCGCTCCGGTCGTAGTCCTTCATCCTCCGAAACTCCATCTGTAAACCCTAGAATTCCACCAAGTCACAAATGAAATTATCTCCAAGTCGAATGTATCCTGCTCCTCCTCGGCCCTCGATTCCTGAGACTGACATCTCCTGCATTCATGAGGCTCTTCCACCTTTTACCCACGCTTCCTCGATCCTTCCCTAGACTTCTCGCGCAATCTTGCCAATCCGATTTCGATAGCTTCAGTTTATCTAGAACAAGCTCCACTAGAATCCTGTCTTCCTCAGTCGACCACTCGCCCCCCTGACGATCTTTGACACTCTCTAAGAGATCGTCTTCATGTCCCAGGCCCTGTACTTCCAATCTGTGGAAGTCTGAACGCTCAAGGCCGAGTGGTAAGACTTCCGGCGCAATGCGCATTCGTTTCGGTGTCGACGGCGCCATCGCCTCTTCGTCGCTATCACTGGCATCTTGCTCAGGCATGCTACGGCTCATATCATCGCCTACAGCGCGCCTCCTCTTATTGATTCCTCTCGGCGGTGCCGCGGCACGCTTTGTGATCTTCTTCCTTGGTGGCTGGCTCGATGAAGTCTCGTCATTGCGTGTGCGCAAACGCAGCTTGAACGGCGAAGCTGGCATTTCGGCATGTGTAGTCGGAGGTGATGGCAGAGGAGGGGGTAGACGGTTGGAGAGCATGGATTGCAAAGCGCAGCATGTGGAGTAGATGGTTGGGTGTGTTGAGGATGGTGGTGAAAGCGGTGGCGAGGCGAGGAGAGAGGCTTTATATCGTATTTGGGTCGCGGAGCCTTCGCAGGCTATTGCAGATGGAAGGAGCATTGCTGTTGTTGGTATTGAGCAATTGCTTTTGAGATTATTGAGTAGTAATGTTGTTGACGTTGATGAAAAAGTAGTTCCCAAGCGCAAACTTGGTCTGATTGATGCGCCGGCTAAAATCCGAAGTGCAACACAAGCTGAAAACCGAAAACAAATTAAATCAACAGATCGCCACGATTATACTCAAGCGTTAGATATATCAATGAGTAGTTTGCGACGGTGGTGTTGCTGTGGATTTCTTTCAGAGTTGTTGCGACCGACAAAGCAAGATTCGTGATGGAAGCTGGTCAGGGTTATTCTGGGGGGGGAGGGGGCGGGTTGGCCAAATAACCCGCTCCACTATTACTCGGGTGCACTAAGCCTTGAAGGGGTGCCTCGTGATGGATCCAGTCTAGGTACCTAGGGGTGCTTAGCTTACCGACCTAGTCTGCGTCGTGTCGCTGCCAAAGGGACGATGAACAAGATAAGTCATTCTTAGTGGTCGTACTTCGATTTGATATATTATCTCTTGGTGTGAAGCACTCACTATTAGAATCGTCAAATCAGCCACCCGGACGATCGAGGTACTATCAAGTCCAGCTCTCTTCCCAAGCTCCAGCTGCCTGTATCCCGAAGCCTACTCCTCATATGCGGAGTCAACAGCTGCAGTGTAAGTCATCCCAATCGACAGCTGCAAAAGTAAGTCCTCGCCCGGATAGTTGGCAAGTATTCTGGAAAGAAAGCTAGCAAGGAGAGTACCGTAGATGCCAGCTAGTGATCATGTATATTCTCACTTCACCGTCGTGGAAGTGAGGATCCCAGTGGCATGCTTCGATCCCGAGCCATCATTTATGCTCTACGGGTAAAGACGCACGTCAAGCTGCTGAACTTGGTGACCTCTCGTGGTCTTGTGCTTGCAACATGACTTTATATCTACTTGCCACCTATTACGGCTAGCAGTTGGTCCTACCAATTCAATTTACATCAGCTCTCCTTCTCAGTACCCAGTCCTGAGACTCTGAGTCAAGTCCGATACCAAACAGATATGGAGGCGCGGGGAGCGCCCGTAACTTGGACCGTGAATGGCCAGTTGCATGTCAATCTAAAAAGAAAACGCGTCAAGCTACAAACAGTACCCGTGACGCGTATTTCTCGCGACAAACCCTTTAAGATTGCAAGAGGCAGGGGGCTTGGAAAATCCCTCTCTCGAAGCTAGAACTCGATTTGGAGCTACCGCCGCACCAGTGGTTGACAGAATCGATGCCGCACCCTAGTTAGTCAGCAAATTCGTGAAACTTGTAAAATCGAAACATTGTAGAATTGACTTAATACAGGCCAAAATGGCACCCTTAAAGCTTAAGAATCTGCGTATTAAACTTTCTCCAGAGCCTGACGCTATAGGCTGCTAGCCGGTATCAAAAAGACGTGATTTCTATGGTGAACTTGACAGGAATGGTACGTTGAAGTCGAAGAGAGCTATCTGCCGCAACCTCAAAATCGATGGCCATACCGGAAGGCGATGGAAGAAGCATAGATAGGATTCTGGCTCTATGGCGACTAGACGTACTCGGGGTATATCGAAGCAGCTCGGGAGGCTTTCAAAGATCTCAAAGCGGCGTGTAAGATGCTCGTCTACAAAGATCGAAATCCGCTCCGAAAACAACCCACGAAGTCATGATTGAGCAGTTCAAATTACCAGTTGGGAAATGCCAGCTTCAGCGTAAGCTCCGCGAGCATACCAAAGGAGGTCGGAGGTTTAGATATGCGTTCGTCAAGAAGGTTGTATAGACAAAGAATAAGGGGGAGCGTTAGGCATATGGCTGGGAGCATGGCGACAAAAGTATTGACGATTTCTCGGCCGACAAGGTCTTCACCAACGAGGCACATATCGACCTTGGCTTGCAGGCTGTTGGAGATATACTGAGAGAAGAAGCTACGCAGGACGATCCCGAGAACGTTGAAGAACGGCAGCCAAGTCAAGGGAGCAGGTTTCACATCGCTGCTGCGATCTCATGGTGGGGAAAATCAGAGCTTCAGTTCTATAACGATGAAGGAGATCACGAAGAGCGTCCTCTCTACCCTTAAAAAGCCTCGTCGTCCTAAGACTGAAAGTCTGGAAGAATGTAAAGCTCGTAATTAATAATGGTACGCTGGCAAGCCTCACAACGTCGAGGTCAAGGTTAAAGGCAACCATGTGACACATAAATACTATGTCGATTGCCTCCTACCTGTCTACGTTGACTATATGAGAGTTATGGACGAGCAGCACTCAGGTCCATAGCTTTTACAGGAGGACGGTGACCCCTCTCATGGGATGCGTAGAGAAGGCTTAGCGCATAGCTTCAGAGAGTCCCATGGCATTAGAAACCATAAGCACCCTGCCCAGAACCCTGATTTGAACCCAATTGAAGGTATTTAGAACATTATAAAGCAACATTTACGCCGGAGGGCATTTGATACTGATGAAGATCTGAAGGAGGCATTATTGGAAGAATGGGCGAACATTACGCCAGCAGAAATTAGAAAACGCATCGGTCCTATGCCTGAGAGGTGCCAGTTCCTAAAGGAGACAAAAGGTAAGCCGATTAAGCGTGCTTTGTGGTAAAATTGAAGTAAATGGTTAATTTGATGATTTTGATGATTCTGCTGATTAAGTGACTGCGGCACCAATTCTGTCAACCACTGGTGGCCGTCTAGGAGCGGTAAATGCCCTCACTTCACTTTGAAGATGTCGAGCGGAACGGCTCACTAGGTTATCTTTATCTTTGATGTTGCTGTCATCAATCTTGAATCTTAGCAAGAAGATCGATTCAACGCGAACATATGTAAAAGGTGACATAGGATCGTATGTCATAAGTTAATTTCCCGACTTATCAAGATACATCATGAAACAGATTGGCCCCTCGTTGAAAGGAGGAGACTGCCGTGAAGGGCTTCTGGCGACCAGGGAGTAAGGAGATCCATCTATCAGCCCCCTATCGATTCATTTAATAGTGACTGAGTGAGCCTGGCATCGAGCCTGTATCTTATTTTTGCCCCTCCGGATCTTGCTTGCGATGCAAGTCGGCACCGTAGTGTCACGAGCAGTGGATCAAACTTTGCACCACCTTGACTTGCGATTCCAGTCAATTTAGCCATCAGAGGATCTTCGCCTCATCACACCTTACACCTCACACCTCACACCTCGTATCTACCTGACTGATAGTGTGTGAAACATCCAGATATCCTAGCAACTTCAAGGTGCTCATCTTCTGTATCAATCTATCTAACGTAGTATATGCACATTGCTTGAGAAAGCCTTTTCAAAAGACGGGCTCTCGAGTTCGGGTCGATGATGGAATCCACGGCTCATGTTCGAATTGTGTATTAGAATTCATATCTCTTACATAAATTTCGGGTGTTTTTGACTCGGTGCGAAAAGGCAAAGCATTATGCAAAGCGGGAATCTGATCCGGACTGATGGTCATCACGATGTCTAGCTTTCGATGATGTACTTTGAATTCAGAGCTGCATGCTTACGAGTAGGCAATACTCACCTCTGATATGGCCCTTTACATGAAGAAACGCTTTGGGAAACTATTCAGTATTGTCATGGCAATAACGTAGTGCCGCAGACGCATGGGTTTGACTTGTATATCAGTGGAGAGATAAGGAATTGGTTGCGCTGTGAGCCATCCGGTAGGTCTAGACAATTGTGATTTTGTTGGCAGTAGTAGCAAAGCTCATGTGCTGCAAAATCTCGATCGCTACGCTCGGTAGTAGCGCTTTCAGCAACTGGGAGATCGGTTTCGAAGTAGACCCGTAAGATAAAATTCATCAGCTGGAGTAGAAGATTCATTCTTTTCTCACTCCTTCCTACCTATGCTCATTTTAGCTTGCTTATGCAACAACTGAGGTGCTTGAAGCGTGCGTGATAGTTGTCTACAGCATTGCGACGGCTCACGATAGTCGAGGGTATCAAATTCCGCAATAGAACGTGGTACACAGGTCCTCGACTATTTTTGGCCCCAAACAAATTGAGAAGAAGTTTCGTTCCAGATGGAGATGTATTGAATGAAAGTACAATCAATGGCTGTCGTCCTGCGATGTGCGTGGCTGCTCGCTTAGAAAGTTGGGTCGAGGGGAGAATAAATAAATAAATATATAAACAAAATCACGACACGATGTAGCGCAAAAAGAAAAGCAGAACCAAACAACGAAAAAGGCAAAACACAATGAGCCCAAGTATTATCAAGCACGAACTAGCATCAACTCATACAAATGAGTCATGTATCAAGTTTGTGGCCTTGGAGGACGAGGTGAAATTCACCAAGCCGCTACGCCGCTTTACTCCTGGGGGCATGCTGAGTTTCTTGATTGGCAGAATGCAGCTTTCTCACCAGTGTACCACAAGGGTGCTTGATGGTGTATGTTTAGCTGTTACAACGGTGACTGTATTACGACTCACAGCATCATATAGGACAAAAGCGAGGGTAGGTCCTCGCGTAGTAATGCCATCCAAAATAATTGTTTTCTGTTGAGTTCAACAGCAATTTGTATTGTTTGATCCGTACCTGTGACTTGTCGATGTCAGTGTTGAGTCGCGCATGCGAAGATTGCAATCTACAAGTATCCTAAAGCTTGGATTTAGGTTGCGCAAACTGCACCTTGTTGATGCAGCTTCCCACGTTCTCAAGCGCAACTTCCACCACGTCACCATCCTTGAGCCATACTGGCGTCTTCATGCCCATAGCCACACCCGAGGGCGTGCCCGTGAATATCACATCTCCAGGAAGCAAGGTAGTGCCTTGGCTTAGGAATGCGATTGTCTTTGCAATCCCGAAGATCTGGTCGCGAGTGTTGTCTGATTGCACAGTTTTGCCGTTGACTTTAGTGGAGATTTTGAGGTTCTGGGGGTCCTTGATCAGACTGGTGCTTACGATGCCTGGACCGTACTACGAGTCGGGAAGGTTAACAAGGGCTAGAGTGCAGTGTTGAGATCACTTACAGGAGCCCAGCCGTCGAACCCCTTTCCGAGTGACCATTGACCACCCCCGCGCTGGAGTTGCCAATCCCTATGGGACACATCATTCCCAATCGCATATCCGAGTACATAGTTGAGCGCCTCGGATTCAGGAACGTCAGAGCAGGTCTTGCCTATGATGGCTACGAGTTCGCATTCATAGTCAAGTCCGGTTCCTTCTTGAGCTAGAGCATGAACAGGGATTGGATCGAAGGGTCCAGCAAGGGAAGTTATAGGTTTATACTGGGTAGCGTTAGCCAATTATGTTGCAGTCCTCATATTGAGCACTTACAAAGAGGACGGGATACTTCGGAATTGGTAGTTTTGACTCCACAGCATGCTTTTCGTAGTTTAAACCAAGACATCTCAAGGTCTTCACGTCTTCCAATGCTAGTGGAGCGAGCAGAAGGCGAATGTCAGTGATGTGATCTGTGACCTCATGTTTCCCAAAGATGGGTCCTTGGATGACTCTTGCTTGCTTCGCTTTGGCAATGTCAGTCACACCTTTTGGAAGAACTGCGTCTCCGTAGTAAGTTCTTCCGTCCTTGGCCAGAAACCTAACAAGTCGCTTTGAAAGTCAGCTATGATGCAGCATTCGGGAAATAAATCCTAGATTGAATTTCAGGCCTGGTTTTCCCAAGCCCTAACTCTAGCTATTCACATTGTCTCGGAACAGCGCGGAGGATTTAAAGCAAGTACAGCAGTAGCCACCTGTTGACCAAGTCAGTAATACGACCTCGACTAAACTACCTATACCGCTGAATCAAATTCGACATCGGACTGTACATACCTACAGAAAACGAAGCCATATCTACAATCTCAAACAAATATTTGGGAAACTGTGAACGTCCTGGCTTGTCCAAGTCGACAATATGTGGTCATCCAGAAATGCGGGCCTCCATTCACCCAGCCAATCCGATTTTCCGATCGTTCACCGGCAGTTGTCAGCTGTCTTTAAATTTGATATCTCACGTTTACATCCAAAGTATTCACTTCACCGCTGTCCAAATGCCTGTGCGACTATCAGGACTTCAGAAAGAGGTGGTTGCTCTGTACCGACAATGTATACGGGAAAGCAAGAAGAAGCCCGAAGTCAGCCATCCATTTCATCAAATGATGTACGAGCAGAATGGAACAGCTACTAACATCCGTGGCAGGTTGCTCAGAAGCACTTCATAGCATTTGCAAGGTCTGTCAGCTACAGCATCTGCCAATCGGTACGATCGAGTTGTATAGCTAATGCGGAAACAGGAAAGAATTCGATAAGAGTATATACCTGTATGGACGGTGGACAAATATTCAAATATGTGAACGGTACTGACTGCCCACTTAGCGACAAGAAAGATTTCTCTGCAATTGAATACCTGATGCGTAAAGGAAAGCGACAACTTGAGATGTATGCATCTCCTGGAATAAAAGATATCAAATGAGGGAGGAGCAACTGGTATGAAGTGGCAGGTACGGTGTCGTCCGGTTGCTACCCTCATCACAATGGCAAGCTCTGCATTACATGGCAGACTAATTGATTACACCATATCTTATCGATGCATTGTCATCCATTAATATACTGGCGAGGATTCCCGACTACGACATTTCCTCGGATTCGCTTTGGGCCAAAATCCGCATCCATCAAAGCTCGCAAGAATCGGAAGGCGAAAGAAAAGAGGCAGAGACATCGCAGGTGGAATATCTCGACGTCAATATCTGGGAAGAGTAGCCTGTCAAGTCCTTCGTTGCTAGACATGAATACTGGGGAGGGAACAACTAGAGATCTGGGCGTTGCATCTCGATCAAGACGCACCACTGCCCACAAAATCGCGCCAGGGAGACTGTCAGAAAGAGAAACACCACCGAATACTGCAACAACATCTGTCAGATCGCTCGTACATAGCTTGGTCCCTGAATCGTCACATACTCCGAGACAACGGAGGATTTTGAGAAGATTCGCCAGAGAGTTAGAGCTACACCTGAAAGCAGTACAGAATTTGCCGAAACAGACTTTGATTCCATCGCCGTCCATAACCACCATCCACACAATTCAAGATTTGGAGCCGTACCATAGCCAGTTCAACTCAGCTGGCCTTGCTGTCACAAGCGCTGAACAGCGTCGCAGAATGCCTCAAGAGAAGCGAGACAATAAGTAGGCGATGAATTTTAGTTTTCTTCTATTTAGCTTATCCGATGTCATTGCACCACAATAATTGGCACATTGCGATCAAGTTCTAGTTGCGCATATTCCCAGTTGCTGATTTGTTCAATTCAGGCTACCCCAAAAGCCTTCGTTGCCTCCGATTGCAGTGGACGGCTCTGAAGACGAACACACATCATCATATTCCCTTTCTACCGACCATACGGTTTTAGAGTGGACACCGCCCAACGAGCAACCTCCACCACCACCTGTCGATGAAGCATCTGGTCGACCGACTCGGCACGAGTCTACGATTGTTCCTGCAGACGTGCTCTATCCACCACCTAGTCCACTCACAATGGCATCTTTCAGAAAAAGGTCCAACACGTACAAGTCTCCGGATAGTCCCACTGCTTTCCCGAGTCACGTGTCGCCAAAGAATTCACTGCCCTGGTTACAACAATCTAAGACTGTTGTAGACTCTCCCACTTATATCAGTGTCAAATCCCCCCCTAGAAATAATTCAACCGCTATGGACTCTCTCGGTTACAAAGATATGGCTACTCAAGGCATGTTGCAATCCCCTATGAGGCTGACTTTCGCTGTACGTCTATCCATAATTATGAAACGTTAACTTACTAACATGGTTCTCTGCCCACAACAATGCCTACTCGAACTTCTCTCAACATCGACGAAGCCCCTAACGAAGCAGTGAACCAAACCTACGTTACAGCAGGCACGCAGATGTCACTGATCGATGAAGATGAGGCACGAAGTCAATATTTTCTCAAGTCTCCTTCCGAGGGATCTGGCCAAGATGATTGCTCGCTTTGCCTAGATCAGGCCACATCTCCCAAATCAACTATCGTGTGTCCGCTATGCTCAACTCGGCACCCATCTATAGCATCGAAAAAACAGAAAGCAGTAGTCATGTGTTCGCTATGTGCAACTCGTCAACCTTCACTCGCGCAAAACAACAAGGAGTCACAAGCGGATTGTCCGTGGTGTCAAATGTGGCGAGCACCATTCTTTCCCAGAGATGAGACACAATGTCTTTTCTGTACGGAGCCTCAGGGACCACAAGCGTCCGCACAGCCAAAGCAGGCGAGTGATGACGAGCCACCACTATTGGAGGGAAAGTCTTGTGAAGAACCAGGAGGTGGAGGCTCGAGCAAGGCTCCTGTGCCAGATCCTATCAAGCGATTGCCTCCTACAGAGCTAAGAGCGCAATCGATATCATCGAAATCATCAAAGCCCACGAAGTCTTACGTGAAAGAGAAGATGCAAACCCCATTGCCGCCTGTACCGGCCTACCTGGAGACTAACGATATGAATGGCGCAGAGCTTGCGGCCGAGTCTTATCACTTGACACAATCCAACGCGTCTACACTAGACTTTCCTCGATCTCGTCCGAAGTTCAGCAATACTGATGTGTTCAAGGGGCTGCAAGTAGCTACCAATGCCGCTTGCGATGAAGATATTAATGAATGGGTTCAGAAGGTCACTGGGCATGATATTCGGCAGTTTCTGGCAGGTTTGAGCGCTTTGGAGGGCTTAGGTACAAATACCATGGCTGCTGTAGCGCGACGAGCTGCGAAGCAGAAGAGGCAGGAAGTTAGAGCTTGGGAGAAGAAAGGTGCTCAGTGAGTAACGTAGTTCTAGTAGGTGGAACTAGAAGTCTGCAGTCATAACAGTCTTCTGCCGAGCCGCAACGACCTATGCACTCAAACTTGATGCATTACAGCGACGAGGGCAGTCACACAACGCTGAGGATCATAACCACCAATTCCATTGTTACACGGGCTTGCTGTTTGGGATTAGCTCGCGGTGCAACCTCAATCTATTCTTGCAGTGATTTCTTGGCTGTATTCCACCCCCTCATTCTACACAACATCCTTCCAGTCCCCGCATCTTGATCTGTTCCTGAAAGCTTAGGCGGTTCAAGCATCGCAGCACGTCGGGCCAATGTAGTACAACAGTACAAGTACAATGAAGGAAGTTCACCTCTCGAATGTTGATACTCCGTAGCTATCTTCTAAAAGGATCTGGGTATCGGCCACTTTGCTATCTTTTGTTTGTCTTCCATTATGAGAGACCATGCGCTGTTCGTTTTCCTCCATTGCGATCGTTGCCGGAATTGTATTGTTGGGAGGAGTCTCTTCACGTCCGCATTTCCTTGGGAAGGTCATCTCCAGATCAGCAGAGTTAAGTTGGAGTTATGATTATGTGATTGTAGGAGAAGGCCCCTCAGTGGACTTGTCGCGAATCGCTCTCTGAAGATCCTGGTAGGTGTTGAGCTTTACTGAAAATGGCGTGGCGTGTCAACTCTAGTATCGTTTGGGGATTACAGGATATTCTGTTGCAAGTTATAATATTCGAGGAGCTCGGAACTCTAGACTGAGCAACGAGGATGTGTTCACAGAATATACGCTGACTTTTTACAGACACAACGGTTCTGACTCTCGAAACGAGACCTTTGTGAGACTAACACTCTCCTCCCCTTGTGTATCGCTGACTTACAGACCATAGTGACAAAAACGAAGACTTGATCACCATCCCGCTCCTTTCAAGCGGTAACGTCCCCGTTCTTATGCCCGATGCAGTCGGTACCATCTACGACTGGAACACCACTTCAACCCCACAGCCCCATCTTTACAAACGTACAGTTTCCCTTCCCGCAGGCAAAGTTGTCGTGACTAAATGTATATATTGTCGGTATGAAATATGGCGGATGTTAAGATGATAATCCAGGAAATGATGCACACTCCAGGTGGTGCGAAAGAGTATCTCCTCAAATAGTCTTTTACTATGTGCCGTACATTCACCTTCTTCCAGTTGTCTGGGCACTACCTTCAGACTTCGCTCAGACACGGTGTTCACGCGCTACAGGCTATCAATTTTTCCACTTGGAAAACATTGTCGACTATGCGCCTGAGCCTGCTCGGAATTGTAGACTGGTAGAACGATTTCCTGGATTGCGTCGATATATCGGAGAATGGTTAGTGCTGTACCTGCAGCTAGATAGTATTCGCTCATTAGGCATCTGTCTCATCTGCTCGATCCGGCGTGTGAGTATTATCCAGATTTGCCCTGTTGCTTTCATCTTCATTGCCCAAAAACTGCATCAAGACACTGACACCTCAACTTCACACTCATTTGCAACGGTATATCATGGCCTTCGATTGTCAAAGTGCCAACTGTGCTGACCCAGATGCTTGGAGCAACTCCTGTGCAGCTACAAATGACGCGTGGAATAGCAGAACCTTCCATCTAGTACGAGATGCTTTCAAAACATGTTGGGGGCCTACCAATCACTACACCACTCCAGACGGATGCTAAACTTACTACAACATCACAACACTCCGGGATACCGAGATGTTGCAAGACTAACAGACAATGTGGCTCCTGATGTTGATGTGGATTGGAAATGTTATCCACTGTCTTTGTCAGGCTTTTATTTTACACGAGGGGTGGCAACAACGAACACCGAACCAGGTATCGTTTCGACTACGTGGAGTCTTCCGTACGTTTACTTCACGGACATCCTGACCGACGAAAGCGTGACTACATGGACGTTCAACTTTTGGGGCAATGTGCTCACGGGTTCAGCAGCATTCCCAAAGTCAACGAGTGCTGTACAGACAAGTCACACGACGAGCTCAGAGGAAGTGGTTGCTACTACGAGATCGACTACGGCGCCACCGATGACGTCTGATACGATACATACTAGTGGTGTTGATGCCCTTGCGCTTACAACGTCGCATTCTCAGCAAGTCTCGGTGTGAGAGTGTCCTACGGAGCTGTGCTCTTGATGGCATTTATAACAATACGGGCTTTGCCGCGAATGGACCTCATCTTAACACTATTTCAAGATACCTCCCTGACATGGCCTGGTCCAAATATATCTCTTCGGCACGCAGCGATACATTGGTCGCTTTCATCTGCCTCTCCCATGGCAGTTACGATACATCGACCCATATCCGCTTCTTCAAGCCGAGCAACAGGTTACAGAATCCCTGCCTGTTTTATGATCCTCCAAAGGAGTCTTAGATAGTTGCCAATACGACTGGCTGCATATCAGTGCTTCTGCTCGAGGTACCTGCGCCAAAATATCGTGTCTTCTGGCACAGCCGTGACTCGTTGTCTGAGCCTCTTCCCCGTGTGATATGATATAAAAGAAAGTTTTTCCAGATCTTTGGTCGGCATAGGGGACAACCACGAAGAGCTTATGCAATGTTTGCTCTGACTACGGCGCATTATCACGCTCTAATACTAGCATATCTCTCCTATTAGTTGTAACTGTGCTGAATGACGAATATTACGTCTATCTATCTTTTTCTTAATTCTTCAGACGTACGTGTCACCGATCTCCTTGTTACCAGTGCTGTCGCCTCCCTGCAGTTGCCGCTACTTCCCAATGTGAGCCAATGCTGTCTTAGCAGGAAAGGGTTAGAGTTATTCACGAGAGCTTTGGAGGGAATTGTTGGTCTGTTCCAACTTTTTTTATACTTGTGCCTTCGTCGAGTCACTTCATGATCTCAAATTTAGAGCAAAATGACATACCAGTAAGACAAACGACTCCCTATATTGCTGGATTAACCAAATAGCCTTTTACAAAGACACAGATGTAGCTCAGACATGAACTTATACCTGAACCACGACGACATCGATCGTACAATTCGATCTCATCAACCAAATGCACTGACAAAACAGATGATTTGGTCACTTCAGTCCTTTTCACTCTAAACGCCCGGCAAAGCTCACTTCCAACAACTGAATGAGATATAAAGCTCACCTGCAGCCAGTCGCAAACTGTACATACAACATAACGAGTCTACCCAACTATGGTGAGAGCTTGCAGACGGTTTCTGTCGTTTCAGGATCATAATAAGTTAAGACAAAATAGGATGCATTTGATCTACTGCTATTTCTCTTCTTAGTCAGCTACGCCGGCAGATGAAGCAGGTCATGTTAGCAAGTGTTGCTGCCATCGATCAGTACTCTGTCTGTCATCCCACATACCGCATAAAATCAATACGGTCGGTATATGCATAGTAGCAAAAGTAGAGCAGGATCTGTGTCGAACCAGGACACTTACTAGACGAACTGAGCAAGGAGTGTCTTCACAAGTGACTCGGTCTCCTAACCTGCTTGGCATCGATGAATCTGTCATACGATCATTATCTTCCCACCTCGCTCTGTCATCCTTTTATACATCCCACCCCGGTCAACGTCCAAGTGAGATCGCTGCATCGATCCCAAAATCTTTCCTACCCATCATTGTGGCTGGGTATCCACCTAAATTTCAAAGATGGATCTCGAACGCTTCACCAGAAGAAGACTCAGAACATAGAGCTAAATCTTTGAGCGGAGTTCCATATGGAATGAACTCGATGATATTGCAGAAGATCACCTAAAACACTCGCGGCCAACTGCGATTCATCAATTACCATGCAGACAAGGTATCCTTACTCCACTCTCAAATCATAAACCAGAAATATGTCGGCAGCTGCAACTATCACGTTGTCATCACGTCTGTCGCTATCCAACACAGCCAGTATACTGATATGTTCCAGCCAGAACTTGTGCAAGTAGTGAAGAAAAGGCACTCTCAACAAATTCCCAAGAGCTACCTTCGTTGAAGTTTCTCGTGCTATCGAGGGAGACATGGATACAGCATTTGTAGACGGTAAACTAGATATTGCTGGTCAAGAATCTCGAATGTATGTAAGACTGGTCAGTTTCTGGTCCCGGCGATGTAGAGCTGGCGTTGGCAGCTCGTAAAGGACCAAACCTGGAGAGATGCAGGCTGTAAATCAGCCAGTGATAAAATGAGCGTAGGTACTGTGATCACAAGGTGCTAGATCTTGTGATTCTCCTGGTCTGTCTAGCATACCATCATATTCTACCTCCATCTCCACTGCGCGCATCTTTCACACCAACAGGTACCATGTCCATTGTTTTTGTTCATTGCTCGCTCTTTGCTACCACCTCTCACATCGCATTGGCACAATGCGAGCCCCTAGCCCAATATAATTCTTATCTATAGACCAACAAAGACTATCATCCCTCGAGCTAGAACCACAACGGAGTACCAGCTCTCAACTTCGACGTGGTTCTGTTGAAGAGCGATGCTTTCGGGCACTCCTCAGGACACCACCAACGATGCTATTATACCCCCCCCCCCCAAAAAAAAAAATCTAGATTCGCTCGACCGAACGCCGTTGGCTCTTCAGCTGGAAGACGGCCAGCCGGCGACCAGTCACCTTCAACTCTTTCAAGCGGTGTAGGTAGTTTGAGAGTCGGCAAGAAAAGAGACGCGAGGTACAAACATCTACACCATTCCTCTTCTGAGCCCATAATAAAACCATTTCTTCAAGGGCAGTAATCATCATCTGCGGGGATGTGTAAAAGTTCTTCTACACGAGAGATCGCGGTGAAGGTTCAAACTCTGGCACCGCCTTCTCCATCCTCAGGTTTGCTGCCCGTGGCTACTTGCTCAGCTGCATGTCCATGTCGCCGCGATGATTGTTATCACTTCTCGTATTGTCAGTCCTCGCAACAACACTCTTTCAGCAACATCAACACTCAATCTTCAAAGCCTACGCCTTGGTGTAGTGTGTCTGTATTTTCCAGAAGCTTGGAAGAGTAGTAAACAAAATGCCAAGGAAGACATTAGTCGAACAGACACGCGGATCAGCAGCAAAAGGCGCAAGATGGCCAGGGCCCATTGCGTCGCAGTATCAAGCTTTTCTTTTGTATTCGTCTGCTGTACCAGGCAGATACAACTTAGAAGCCCTTGTTTGCGTACCATCACCAAATAATCCTTAGGCTATATGCAGATTGTAGATGAATTGGAGCTGAATACCCTGACCTTGCCGGCATTGCCAGGAAAGAGACCCACCAACTCCACCCCTGGATCCCTATGTCGAATGATAAGTGACAGTAGATGTGTCCATGCCAGTACTCCTTCGCTAAAAAAAAAACAAAGAAGAAGAATGCTGTGGTCCCTCAAGAGAACTATCCTAGCCCATCCATGCTAATGACTGCCATTATGTAGTGCTTGTGTCCACCCCTTTCCCTGAATGACGCCCTCCTAAATGCAACATCCTCACGCTCGCGGGCGGGCGTTGCAAGGTATAAGGTAGAACGTTATGTACTATGTACTGTTTATTCGGATATGTCCGCCACAATGCCCTGCCGTGGTATCGTAAAATTGAAATATCAAAAAAATCATGATGCGTAAAGTCTCTTCATGCCTGTACAAATGCTGATGACGAGCTCAGCATGCTCAAAAGATTGGCATGTCAAAGCCAAGTTGTGCTGGGTTCCTAGAGCGATGCACATGTGGCCGTCGGGACTTTGGATGCATAGACACGTCCTCTTCCCTTGAAAGCCAGTCAAACCCGCCAGGATCAATTCGAGCTCTCTTTCTGCTTCCTTCCTCGAAGCCGTAGGATGCGCCAGAATCCAGACCGCATCTCTCAAACTGCATGATGCCTCCCCTCATAGGATCGCAGTTGCCTACCAAAAGATCTTGTCCGTCGTTTGTGAAGTCGAAACCTGCTATTTCACCGAAGAAACTCAGTGATTGCTTGCTGTTGAATGTCTCTGCATCGATCACGCTAATAAAATCTGCAGGTTCGGCTGCTACCAAAACTCTCTTGCCAGAACCAATTGGAGAAAACTTTAGCTTCCTCACGCCTGCCATCTCAGTAGCAATTGTCCTTATTGGATTTGAGACTCCACTGGCGTTCTTCCACTTGCGCGCATCCCAGATCTTGATAAACCTGTCTTGGTTTCCCGTGGCAACGGTCCAGCCATCATCGGCCCAATCACAAGCGAAACCATAGTCTCGGTGGCCATCAAGCTCTTGTAGGATCTCGCCAGTCTCCGAATTGCAAATCATAACTTTTTGCGTATCGCCAACGATAACGCGAAGGCGTTGATCAGGTGATATGGCGGAACAATTAACAGCCATGTCGAAACCTTGACTCGAGATGATTCTGTTCGTATTCACGTCTATGATCCGCAAAACATTGTCGTTCGAGGCAAACGTAGCAAGCGGCAGAGAAGAATGTCTCGATAGATGGACTTGTACGTGGTTAGTTATCGCGTTGCTGTGATCCGTGAGAATGCCTTCGCAATGCTTGGTGGCTTCTGGAGTTCTAAGATTGACAACGCCATACTCGCCATTGAAGCCTCCAGCAACGAGAATGTGGTGCCCAGTCGTTAGTGTTGATACTTGTATTCCATAATGGGAAGATTGAGCACTCGGGGTGGTGAGGTCCATAGCAACGGTAGGTGAACATGGATAGTCATGGCTTCCAACAGGCTTGTAGTGCATTACTTTGTGTCTACCTGCGTAGAAGACATGATCCTTCGATACACATGTCAACAGGTTCCTAAGCTGAAAGTGAGCGAGGTTGATATCTGGGTCAAAATCCATGCGTCGGAATTTAAAATAGTCCATATCATCAGGTAGTTGAGACCCATCAAGACGCGGCTAAATTGTTCGTCAGCCCCGTTAGACATCAAGCATGGAATCAGGGCTACTCACATTCCAAGGCCCAGCGACAATTGATCTCAAATTTGTATAGTTTGTGAATGTTCTTCTGCGCATCTGGCGTGCTTCAAATCGTGACACTCCTAGCTCTTTCCAGTTTATACCTTGAATATCGCAGTGATCACCTTGAAGATCTTTGGTCTCCATCGGCGGCAATTGCTCAACGTCTCTCTGGGCGACGATGGAGTTGTGGTCAGGACCCGAAGGCCGTCTCCTGGGCTCTTGCTCCCACGATGATGATGATCTCCTCGCCCACCAGTTGAGAAAATCTGCTAGACCCATATTGTACTGCTCTTCAACTTCATCGGGGTCAGCTTCGGAGTTGCCATCATCGACCAATTCATCTGAATTGAAAATATAACTATTGTGAAGATAGACGTGCGCCTGAGGAGCATGCGGAAGGATTGAAGCAGGCAATGGTACTTGTGGTTCATTCGTCTGTGAAGACGGTAGAGACACGCCGTCCACACCAAGGCCACTTACACCCGCAGCACCCGGAAACGAGACGCCGGGATGTTGAACAGTAGAAGATTGAAAGTTGCTAAGAGAAGCATTTGGTACAAGAACTGGCAGAGGGATAGAATCAAAGTGAAAGGGAACGGTACTGTTCTCAGTTCCATATGGCATGTCTGGAAAGCCAAATTCCCCAAACTCCTGTCCATCTTGTATATGCTGAAGCTGCTGAGACAGATTCGACATGGCAGTAGGAAGGTCCGCGTGGATTTGGAGAAGCTCTGGAACCTGATGTGGTGGCCCGTTGTCAAACATAGGTTCGTCATCCCAGACATGGTCCGTTGGGTCGTTGTCCGGAAAATCGACCGGCCACAGAGAAACTTGATTTTGCATCATGGAATCGTAATTCTCATCTCCCATAGCTTCTGTATCCAGCATATCCAGCTCCTCATTAAGCTCTACAGCGTACGATGCGGCGGTGTTCGGAAAAAATACAGCTGACGAAGGTGGTTGGGCCGCTCGTCCGTCCGATGTATCTTGGTCAACATCTGAGGGGTTCTCATAAACGATGCAGTATGTGGGCGATCCTCCTGCGAGTTCTGGCCGGTCGTCATAGTCCTGCCCACCCGTATCACCTAGACTAGCTGGCGTGGCGATTGAATGATGTTGCTGCAGGTCGAGGTTGCTCACTTCCAGTTTGAGGGGAGCTCCAGTGCTGTGAGGGGATCCTAGGATATGATGTTGGAGTGGCGGCGTCAGTGGAGTTGAAAGCATGGCAGTTATCAGCTCATGGATGTCGCCGTGAGCGATGTCATGTGTAGAATTTCAACGCTTTGTACGAGGGGTGTGATTGAGTGCGACGAACAGAGCCTGATAAAGAACCGCGTTGCTCAGCTGGGGATTCGAGGGTGTACAGTATCGTCGGGTTGTCGCACAGCAGAGCAGGGGAGGAAAAAAGCCTTGGAAGTTGGGTAGGCACCAGGCCAGCACAGACGAGATGCTACGTGATATGGGTGGTAGGTGCGGGGGGTGGATGTCCAGTCGGTTTGATTGTCTTAGGTGTGGTAGAGAGGCTGATTGTGATTCGTAGATGTCGCAAAAGTCATGCAGATTGGCTTGGTATATATGGGTTCGATTGGATTGGTATGTATGTATGTAGGTAGGTAGTTGGAGAATGGTGGAGGAGAAGAGAGGTAAGGAGAGGAGAGGAGAGGAGAGGAGGGGAGAGGAGAAGAGAGGAGAGGAGAGGAGAGGAGAGGAGAGGAGAAGAGAGGAGATATGGTATTGATAGTAGTGGTAGTGGTGGTAGTGGTGGTAGTGGTGGTGGTGTGGTGTGGTGTGGTGTGGTGTTGTGTTGTCTAAGGTAAGGTATGCGGACAAAGTCTACAGCGGAATAACCGGTATCGTGTTGGAGGGGGTGCTTGTAGAGTGGGGCAGAAACGTGGTACTCGTAGATGCCGTCTTGAGGGCGACGAGAGGAAACTTGACCCGTCGCGTCTAGATACCTTGGTACCTAGGCAGGCTGCTGTACTGTACTGTTCAGGCAGGACAGTATGAACAAAAGAGTAGAAAAGATAATAAACGATAAAGGGCATGAAGAGGGTGAAAAGCGCTATCTGTCCTATTATTAGGCAGAAGCAACATATTGGTGTGGGTGGTGATGGGACGGACTAAAGTTTCCATTGGAAATCTTCTTAGCATCGCTCTCCGACGAGGATGAATGTAGCTACTTTTCCACGCACAATCATATAGCTAGCCCTGAACTAGCTCCATGCTAGACTACTTTACATAGATTGTGATGTGATTGTACTCGTAACATGACTTCCAACATCTCTCGTCTCCATCACCTTCCCAACGCAGCAAAGAGAGCTAGCTAGGACAGCGCCAGTACCCTAACAAGCCATTGAAAATACAGCTGTCGTTCGACAGCTTAAGCTTCCTCCGAGCAGCGAATGCTCTATTCTTGTCTGCTTTAGGTAACGTCCGGGGCAAAGTTTGATTCCAGGGAGGCAAAGATAGAGAGTTCTGCGATACTTTATCCGATTCATTGCAGCGACACCACGCTAATCCCTTATAGGAAATACTTGCACAGCTCTCTCTTCTTCAGCATCTCAGCTGGGATGTATCTATCGAAACCTCTATATGATCAGCATGTTTCGCACGCCAAATCTGTACAACGGTTGGGGAAGCGAGAAGATTCGATAACCCACCTGGTCCTGCTCAACGTTGTACAGGACGAATGTCGCTGGCGATACTCGACTGCTCGGGTTTCAAGCCACAGTCGCCAACACAACATTCTTCTTATTACTTTTCCCATTTACCCTTCGGACACCGCTCCGGTGGATCTGTACTTGACACCCATCGCAATCTCCTGATTTGTCAGTCAGAGAATATTCGCAAGAGATAACGACCAGCTCTTCGCATCGTCTACTACACATAAGCTATCACATTTCACATTGTGGTATGTCTCAGTCAGAATAAGGCAGCTATCTCAGCTCTCTCAGAGCCCCTCTCTGAAGGGAGTGACAGTAAGAATGAGGATTACCTGACTAAAATATGACAGAAGCTTTCCCCGAGCTATTTGCGTGGGGGAGTTCAAAAACTCCTTTTGCTTCGCCAATCCTCGGGCAGTCGCGGGTATCTGCATGCTGTATGTTGCCTTTCGGCGAACTCTAGAGGCCAGTGCTCGGAAACAGTTATCACTCCTCACATCCTCACATACCAGCTGTGCATGGAGCCGTGTGGAGAAAAGGCGGTGAGTTTCTTATCAATTGCGTTTCCTACTTTCCGGTTTGCTGTTCTGTTCGCCTTACCATGTACATTGGAATGCTCTTTGTGTAGCTGTTTTATCGCATTATCGTTGCTTTACTTTGCTCTGAGCCTGTTACTCATATCCTGCTTATCTCTCTTCCAGCTCCCCGAATAAGCAATCAGCCTTTGCAACATTTGAGAGTCTTGCATGCCGGACTTTGAAGACCGTCACGTAAACATATAGCGGATGCTCTAAGAGTGTGGGGATTCTCAGTCACCCTGGCCCAGACAGCAGCGTAGATCTGATGATGCCTCGCCTTCTGCGTTGCAGGTCTCTTTAGATGAGCTATATGCAGCATATACTGCGCAAAATTTGGGGCGTGTCGCATTGTCTGGTTTGTTCCGAACCGATAATCCGGTAGTCGTCTGGATCGCTAGCTTTTCTTGTTACACCAGCTTGGTTCCCCTGTCTTGGGCAGCAAATCTTTAGATGAATCTTGAGATGGAGATGTAAATCGCCGCAGCCTTATCAAGGGCGGCGCAACCAATACCAATGCGATAACAATATACGATTCGGTATGAGGCTATGAGCGGGCAGGCCTTGTTATCAAGTACGTATCGGCATATGATGCATTATCACCATGAGCTCGTTTGGACCTTAGGCAGGAGGGGTATATAACAGATCTGAGATCGTGTCCTAAAAACACTACTCCACAATAACAAACCAAACATCCGTACAATCTCCAAGAATGACAGAGGTAGACCTCCTCTCATGGCCCAGACCATCACACCAACGAGAAACATACTTACCACGATAAACCCGGTTTAGAGCCGGTGACAAAGTTACCGTCGTAACCACCAAGGAAGAGCGAGCGTTTTACCAAGCAAAAATGGATCTGGATTATTCGCAGTCCTCAAGGGTGGCCTATATTTTCTCGAGGCGTATGAAGGATTGACCAAGCAGAAGCCAGCGCCAAAGACGGTGCGTGGTGATTGTTCGTGGCCGACTGATGAACAGGGCGAGCTTTAGAGCTAATGAGAGGGGAAAGGGACTGGCTGAGCGATGGATCTCACCCTACAAGAATAAAGGAGGTCGTCGCGAATGGAGACACTGTACAAGATACTTCGCCTTTAACGCAGACTTCCTTATTTTCAAGCTGACTGGAGGTGATAGTATCTTCTGTTCCACTCCACTTAAGCTCTTCTCTCGTCTCAAACAATCACGCCCCACCACAGACTCCAATATTACAAAGATCATGAACCACATCCATACAAAAGACAGAGCTAATCCCTCCCGAACACCCTCTTCAGCAAGTCGCACTTAGAATTCTCGCAAAACATTCCTACCTCTACAAAGAAAACCTCGTAAAGAGCCTCGAGTCTCTCTAGTCGTATTTCGACTACAGGCTTCTCAAACCTTCTCATCTCATCCCCCTGCCAACGGCCCAAATGAGAATGCATGCCAGACATAAACCGAAGTCGAGTATGAGCCGTGTACGTGGGACTTCGAGTACGTCGTGAGGACCGGTAGTCTGGGTACACCTAGACTATTTATCGTCTGGTCAGATGATGAGACGGTGATGGAATGCTCTATAGTGCAATGCATCTTGAAGTCAAAGAAGTCGAAGTGTAGCGTAATCCACAGCAAATGACCTTGAAATTCAGTGCGAATCAAAGCCAAAAACGCCGGTCTTTCAACGTCAAACATCCTGAAGCTCAGTGTAATTTGCAGCCAGACATCTCGACATCCACAAACCTGCATCTTAGCATACACGATGTATATCCAACGAAGCTCCGAAGTTGCCAAAGTAAAGCATGAAAACAAGCTCTTTTGGAAGCCAATACTTACCGCGAATCTCAGAGTCTTCAACACACTACCCTCTCGACAGGAATAGATAGAGTATGTGTTTCAGAAGTTCAGAAGCATCTGCAGCTCGTGTCGCCCGTTGTTTCAAGCTCTCTGCCGAGTCCTGTCGAACAAAAAAAGAGACGAGATGAGATGAGTATCCATGGCCATACATCTCCACTTCGAACTTGCACTCACTCACGTCTCACAACCTCCCCACATCACAACCCTCTCCCCTTTGCCCAAAGCCACGTTACACAGATTTCTCTCAGCACTCAGCAATCAGGATTCAGCCTGTTCTCACTCCCGTAACCTCCTTTTCCTCTTCCTCTTCCCTCCCTGCTCTTCACAAACACAAAATGGCTTGCTCTGCTTAGTCAAGCACATACCCACCTTGCAAATACCATCTCCAAATCCCAAATCCCAGGGCGCTTAATCAACACCCTCAACCACCAACCACGACCCGCCCCGCAGCGTCATGCATCGTAATCCACCAACCAAAAAACGCATGACGATGGGCGCTTAGAGTCCCCTGTACTAATAGGGTTTGTGCCATGCAACAACCACCATCTCGGGTTCCCGCTGCTTTTACCCGCCGGAAATAGCTGTGCTGTGCTGTGCGGTACAACGAAGAGAAAGCTCGCCTCAAGGAGTCGCGGTGCGAGTATTTAGTTAATGGGGAAACGTGCGATATGTTTGGGTGGGTGAGCGAGGAGAGGCAGAGGTGAGCGGGAGATTGATGGTCATATAAAACCAACAGAGCTGAGATATGCTTATGTGTGATGTATCTGGCGTCGGGGAGATATACACATGTGGCAGGTAGGCATTGTTTGGCGATCTTGTTTGATGAATATCTATGGTATGCTGCTGCTTCTGGAATCATGTGAGTGAGTGCCAGGTGCGTACAGTCTAGCAAGTCGTGATTCGATAGCCCGTAAGGTCGCGAGCTGGGCCTTATTGACACGGCCGTACACCAGGCCGTGTTGACGTTCTCAGGGCAGACGGATCACGGTTGGCAGGCACTTTATCAGTTGGTGGTTAGTAATAACATGATGTTGCCTTTTATTCAGTTATCTGTGTGCTAAGTTTTCCCCTCTCCTTTCTGGTATCAAGCAATCATGACTCCAATCAACCCCAAAATAAATATGTATGTCCCTTCCTCCTCCCATCACTCCAAAGAACGCCTGTAGTTTACGCCCTGGCTCCAGTTCCGTACCCGGCAAGTACCAGCCATGCGTATGCGCATCGCAGAAGTTCCGCCAACCCTTTCAGGACTTTCAAGATTTTCCTCCCCCAGCTGCGCTGCCATTGACAAACCAATTACTTACTTCCCATACCTTACTACAACGATGCCATACCTCACTACAGCAATGCTCCAGGCGTTGCGCCGAGCAAGATAGGTTTTGGTGGGAACTCAGAAGCATCTTTTCCTCCCCCTCCTCCAAAGAATATCCCTAGAGCTTGAAGTCGATACAGATCCCAGACTTCTAATTTGATGAAGCGAATTTTCGTTAAATGCGTGGATATGCCGTGCTGAGGTGACATATAAGGAGAATGTGTGGTTCGTGTGTATAGTAGTAAAGAGTGTGTTTTGTGGTTGCGGTTGTGATTATAGGTGTGGACTACTCGATCTTCCGCCTCTTTCCTTTAGGCGCTGGGCTCATTCGGGGCGTTGATGTGTATGTAACCGTCCTAGTAACGATTTCTCTGACTTCCCGCACGCTCTTTGTTGTTGTCCGTGGTGACTTGATGTCTAAATATCTGTTCTTGCTTGCGGATTCCCAGTCATAAGGTGAACGTGTACTTTTTGCGCTTCGCGCGCTGTACGGTGAACGAACTGCCGAAGAAGCGGTCAGTGGTGCACTAAGTGGTGATTCGCATTCAGAGAAGGAAGGAGATGGTGGAATGCGAAGGCGTCCCAGCCATGAAGTAGAGCGGGCAGAAGATGGGACGATGAACGAGGCAGAGGTAGGTAGAGCTGGTACTACGGTGGTGGTAGGCGACTTGTGGGTTTCGCAAGCACACGAGCAATCGCTGTGTTCGCTGGACCCGGTGGAAGGAGCAGAGGTAGGAGTCGTTCTTCCAGATGACTTTTCACTAGGAAGGACGGGACTGGCCATAGTCTTGAGAAAGTCTGTGTAGGCAAGAGGAGGCGTAATGGGTGTCTTGATGTCTTCCTGCTTGATGTAGTCCAGAGGAAAGGCAGAGAGCGGGGTCATCGCAGAAGGAAAAGCAGACAATGGGGTTTTCGCAGAGAATGCATTGAGCTCCGAAGGGAAGGTCGCCGACATGGGAGTCTGGAGCTGCGCAAGCTTGGGTTTGGTTGAAGGCATTGTGTTCGGAGTTCAAAGCAACGAGTGGAACTTTGAGCGCGGGTGAACAGAGTCGAGCACACAAAAAGCCAACAAGCTGCGATGACGGGAAGGGTCCGTGATGGAAAAGGTGTAATGTGACTGGGAGTAACAGAAGTATATAGAGTCGTGAGGTAAGACTTGAAACGCCGTAGTATAGCAAAGAAGCCTTCCCCAGTCAAGGTGAAGCAGTGAGCGCGTCGAGGCACAGGGAGGTACGAAGTGGTAGACCGATATAGCAACCAGCGCTATGTAGGCAATGTTATGGGTTATGGAGTATTGAGATGAGGTGGGAGGGATGTTGTGGGCGCTTGGAGAGTCCCTAGTGTAGTCTGTCGCCTGCAGAGAGGATGCAGATGATTCTGCGTCGAACAAGTGAAAGTGAAAGTGACCTTTGGACAGGATGTTTGAGTGGAGCGTGACAGTCGCACGAGAGTGGAGGATTTGCGGCGGGAAGAAATGGCTTGGACCAGGGTCGACGGGTTAAACGCAAAGGCGGCGAGTACTCAGAGTGCAGGGGGTGCGAGTGTTGGGTGATGCAATTTGCAGGACAAGTCCGTGTGCGTGCGTGTGCGTGTGCGTGTGTCTTGAGACTCTCAACCGGCGACAATGAGAGGCAGATGAAGATGTGTGTCCTGATACCCCGGTCACCGACTTGCGTGAATAGCCGTACGGAGGAGTTGCCGCCCGCTGTTTCGACGTGCTAGCTACCTAGCTTGGCCGCGAGCAAGTCGAGCAAGTCGAGCAAGTCGAGCAAGTCGAGCAAGTCAAGTCAAGTCAAGGCAAGACGAGGCGAGGCGAGGCTTTCGAAGGGCTGTGAACACCGCTGAAAGTGTTGACTAAAGCAAAGAATGCCTACTGCGATCTGCTGTGATTCGATAATCTCAACCTGATCTCTGATAGCGGGAGTTAAGGTTGAACAAGGATTTCCAAAGGGGCTTGATTGGTCCAGAGAGGATGGGTATGGGCATGGGCCTGTACTGGCGACAAACAGTAACTTTCTGAGCGTCGACGGCGCCTGCTAATTCGCTGAATTAATGGCCCAGTGGGAGATGGCCACAATCGAACAGCACAGCACACCACACAGATTGCTCGCGGGGAAGAAAAGTCTGATGTGATTCGTCTTTTGCAAGTGCAGAAAGTAGGTAGGGAGGCTGGAAGTCGTGAATGGACGAAACACAGATGGCCGATGAATGTACTGAACAGCCTTTACAATACTTTCAACCGTCACCACGCCGTCACCACGAACTGCGCCAATTCGAAGGTGATGTGCTCAGCAGAAGTAGTCGAAAGGAATATCGTCTGACTAGATATGCCTCTTGGGAGTGGCGGAGGTGAGAAAGCCAGAGCTCCTTGTGGCGGCAGGACTGGCAGTCAATTGTCAGGACTGGTGTTTTTGACAGTCTGAGCTGATGTCTTTGACCCGAGACGTCAGGCAGAGTGGAATAACAAGCTTACGTGCTGATGTGAAAACCGAGGGGCTGGTTACCGGAACCAGTATTACGAATATAGACCTTCGCTTTGATGACGGTTACGCTGCAACTGTTCGAGCAATAGAAAACGAGTGTCGATGTGGGGCCGGATTGTGTTGGAGGCTTCTTTCTCTTGTGACATTTCTCAGGGTTCATGACTTATTATATACTTTTGTTATTCCTTCCTTGCTCAGCTGGTAGTTCAGGCTTGATACATCCTGTCCGCGCGGCACGGTCCTCAGTCCGACCAGGTTCGAAGGATCGAATCGTCAAGACAATCAAGTATAGACATCTCACTAGAGGTATGTTTGGTCATGGTTCCCGCGCGCTTTAGACGAGAGGTTTCTTTTGAGCCGCCAGCCGTGACAAGAGGCATCGGAAAAGACTTCGCTAACTCGTTCTGATGGCTATTTATCGGGTAGTAAAACACCGTGGCATATGAAGTCGACCTCTTTCCGGCGGCAAAGAGGACTTGAATGCTAAGCGCACCAGGGCGGCTAGATCACCTCTAAGAATGAATCGCTCCAGGTTAGACCTTAATCGCTAGACGGGCTTGGACATTTTCTGACTGGTTCTCATCTACGAGTACAGCTATGTGAGACCTTGCGCCGCTCGGATTTTTGACGCTGTACTCAACTATCTGAGTGCTCGACTGGAAGTCAAGCGCCCTTGAGAATTATTGGACAAGGCCGTGCAATCTATTAGTTTCCAACTTTCGATAGAGAGGACCAACTAGCTGTTCATGCTCTCCACCAGTATTCAATATGCTGAGGAAAGCGACGGAAAATTTGGTATCCGATACTTTGGCAGGACTGGGATGTAACGGCCTCGACGGATTCTTCTGCGGAGTACCCACAATCTTGCCAATCAGCTTCGCAAGCCAGTATATCGGACGGTACACTGCAGAAATCAGAGCGGCTACGCGAAGGATCCGTGGATGACCGATTTAGTGGCCCAACATTCTTCAACTTCATCACTTACATACTGCATCGAAGCTCCATCTCATTTCCAGAAGGCAGCGTACACATCCTGCTATCTAACTGACTGTTAGCAAGACATCTTTGGCAACTGACAAATTCTGCGAAAGCGAAGGAACAGTGCCGCGTTTATGTGGCAAAACAGTGATAGGATGAAAGCCAGAGCCATTGCTTCTATCGACATTGTGCGTCTTCTGGTCTGATGTAGCCAGATTAAGCTTGCGCCGCTGCAGCTACTACACTGCTGACAAGTACTCCAGCTTCGCTAACGCTCAGGGATGTCACGTGATCGTCTCAAGACGCTTGCCCTGTCCTACTGTCTTGTACACCTGCGAAGATACTGCAACTATAGACACACTTGCATGCATCTTTGTGGCTCAAACTAAAGAGGCCCTCTTCGCGCCAAAGAGGCGCGGCGCTTCAATTTCTCATTGAGTCACCATATTAGCAAGGATGTACCTCAGCGCCGCATACCATCAATTGGAGGACTCTTGAGGACCATTTGAAGAAGATGATGATACATAAGAGGTGAGCCAAGTCTCGAAGTCCATTCATGTGACGATATCACAGACCAAATTTCAGTTGCACAAACTCTCTGGCGTGCGATCTCAAAACTATGAACGACAGGTACGTCTTCCCTCGACTCAGTTTCCTTGCTTGTTCAATTTCGCCTCGTTTTCCGCAACAGTGTAGATTGTATCGGTCATATGGGCTGAAGATATCAAGGAAACGATACTCGTGTCCACCACTCTCAGCATATCTACCCCATACACCCTCAAACTAGCATCAACCACACCCTCGAGCTTCTTCGACAGCATACTCGCCGTGCTATCCTTTCTGACTGCTGGCTTCCACTATATGCGGGTACTCGAGGGACCAGTCCACTGCAGGCTACCGACGTTACAGAGATAGTCCCTGGCGCAGAAGTGCAGAGCGAGGACTGTAACGGTCGAAGTTGCCTGCACGGCAAGGTGCAACCGGAGTTGCAAGCAAAGGATGCGTGGCGTGGCGTGGCTTGCGGAGCACGTGCATGTACCTTTGAATATATAGTAGAGTAGAGAATTGATTGCTGATCAATTCTAGTAGCCTTTTGGCTCAGTTGGCAAAGGTGCAAACTACTCTACACCGGTTGTTACAGGGATCAGTGGAAGACTATGTCAGAAATGGAGGGAGTCGATGAGATTGCTGAGATACCTGGGATCGACCGCCGAAAGATCAAACGGTGAAGTGCTACTCAGTCGAATGGATCCTTGCGAGAAAGGCTACTCAAGTTCTGGCACTACAATGTTATCGCTGAAGAGGAAATCTAGATGCGCTGAGTCGGGCGAGGGAATGTCACCTATCAACAACTTTCGTTGCGCTTAATAGTCAGCAAGTATATCAGGGTGCGTATCGTCGGGCATATATGTAGATAGTTCCTGAGCGGATGCCTGATTCTGTAAGCTTTGTACCGCTTCTCCTGTAGTAAAGTTCCTCAGAGGCAGAAAAGCAAAGAAATTGCCGGCAACGGTCGTGAAAGATCCTGGATAGTATTAGGGGATGCGTGTCAGCTCCCATAATTTCCAAGGTAGCTTTTCTCTTCTCGTTATAGAGCGCACACTGTTCTGCAGTCCGTGTTGCATTATTGAGGTTCTTAAGGATCACCGCATTGTTGACTGTTGTCATGGTCAGCGCGGATCTTTGTATGAAGAGGAAAAGATCCTACCAGTCTGTATCGTCAATGAACATAAGATGGTCCTGATAATTTGTCCCAACACCTGGCAGGTCAGCGATCGTCTTGATGCCAACCTCATTTAGGCGTCTTCTGTCTCCAATTCCAGATATCTGCAGACGCTACGGAGTATGTAATGCACCGGCCAACAGAATCACATCTCTCTTTACCATGACTGTGAGTCTTGTCTCATTCAACCCAGATGAATACTCAATTCCGGTCGCTTTGGTCGACCCACCCTTTGATGTCTTAAGAAGTACTTTGGCGACTTGATGGCTAAACAGAAGATGGAGATTCTCCCTACGGCCAAAGGGACCATAAAAGCTCTCGAATGATGATGTTGATTCATCTTTCGGGTCTTTCGTAATCGTGAACCAATATCCACCTGCAGAATCACGGCCCATTGAGACTTTCAGTATCTTACACCAGGCTCGATCAGCGCACCAATGAGGTTTGCTAACTCCCATCTGTATAAGTTTCGTTAGTAGTAAGTGAGAATCACACATACTCGTGCTCAGCAACAAAATCCTGATAATTACTGTGCACAAACCCTTTCTCCCCATGATACTGAGGAATATACCCGATGAACCACTCCTATCTCAAATACTCACTCGGCCGAGTAAACACTTCCGACTTTCTGAAATAGGACAACAGATTCTTGAAATTCCAGCCTGTAATTCCGAGCTTCTCCCATCGATCATATTCGCTTGCTGAGCCATGGTCCAGGACCATACCTTGTTGTTGAAGGGAGAGGATAGAGCTCGGTGAACGGAGTCAGAGCAAAGGAATCTAATAGACGTCCATTACCAGTGGACGATTCAAGATTCCTTCAATCAGCCACTCTTGCGATACTCTCCTGAGAGTTGCCACGCATGTCGCTATCACGTAGATGGTAACTTGATGATGTGATCTCGCTATCCGAAGGACGAAGCAATGCAACAGCATCTGGCGGAGCTGATTCTTCGAGATTGCTCAATGATAAAGATCTCACCATAGACGGGACTTCAGTGCTTAGTTTGTCAAGAAGTCTGGAAAGCTGTGGAGAGCCAGGCACGTCAAAAAGCGCCGAAATCGCCCAATCCCAAGCATGGCAGACATCAATTTCGCCGTTCACCTCTCGAATTGACTTCCACATCTTCAGTATAAAGAGGTGGGATCTGCGAAGGTTCATGGTTCTGACGCGGCAAATTCTCTTGTGGACTATGAGATAGACCTTTATGTGTATAAGTGCTAACAGTCACGAAATATGTATTGTTGGAGCTGATCCCCATACTGAACGGGAAGATACGGCTATCACCATTAACATCGATAGACCGAAGCTAATTTGCCCATCGATCACGGGTCTTCTCTGTAATGACTTTCCCATGCTCCTCGAACATGGTTTGTGTGTCGACACTATCTAGGATATCTAGTCATTCCTTTTGGGTCGTATTCTTCTTGAATCCCCACTGCCTCACTCTCGATTGAAACAATTATCTCGAAGGAGCGATACCGTGACGTTCATTGAGATAGACAGAGATCTTTCGGAAGGATAAATTCGGGTCGATGTAGAACCGTCTGATAATTTCCTTGAGAGGTCCTTACTCCTCTCGTGAAAGCTGGGCTCTGGGAACTATGCGCTCTCTAGAGAGTACTACACTGGGACGGAAAGACAAATTCGGAACGCCAGCACTATGGTCCCGACCAGACATAATGGAATGGACACTAATGGAACGGATTCCTATACCAAACGAAGCACCTGACAGCAGCTAAGAAAGAAAAAATATTAACCCGCACTCATTCGCAGTCATGAGTCACAACCAGCGTAATGCAGGACTCGAACGGTTAACATGTCAGTGTATCTGTTATACAACTTGTTGACGATCATTCAGTAAGGCTGGACTCTTAGATATATTGACAATTTGAATTTAACTAGGAGTTGTCTAGTGTTCATTTGCTAAGTTCATAGGCAATTAATCACACCATGTGAGTGAATATACTTAATAGCTTGGAAATTACTATATAACAAGTACCAAAACCATTCCAACCACGTACTGTGTGGACCAACGGCAAAATGTGCATTAAATTGTTGACTATCACCAATCATACCTGAAAAGAGGCTTGATCTCAACTGTCGTTGCCGAGACTTGGACTGAATATTGAACTGGACAAGCAGAACATAATGTATATATGCATCGACTTCAATGTAATGTATAAGCCCCTGGACCTATCTTCTTGGTATTCTACAACTTCTACTCAAATCTCCTATACGCTGGTTTTGTACCAATACAACAAAGTTTACCAAATTACAAACTAACCCAAAAGTAGACATGTGTCAACACATTACCATGACCTGCAAATGCCGACACGCGGAGATGGCCTGGAAGCGTTGCGAGAAGAGCATGATTGAAGACTGAAAACCAGAGACTCTCTCAATCCTAGATAGTATCGCATCAAACACAAGTGTGTCTGCTGGGACTGTGATCTAGCGGAGCTGCAGCGCGATTACCAAAGCACGAAGCACCATCCAGCGCTGAACGAAACCGTGGCACCCCATCCTGTCCAAGCAAGGATTGAAAATAACATCGATAGCGAATTAGAGGGTGCAAATACTGGAAGCGCTACCTCATCAAGAGGAACGCCTGCGAGCAGTGTCCATACCGGAACTCCTAGCGTACGCAGCCGAAGTCAAAGTGAGCTGAGCAGCAGCCTCGAGAGGATCTGAAGTTGAAGCCTACTATTCGCGACCAGCCATGAGAAGCTTCTTTACTATCTCTGCTTAGTCGTTGATGGCTCAGGGATATTCCGATATTGGCACGAGGTATGGGTAAAGTGCTTACACAAGGTGCGGGAATTGTCTGACAGCTAGTCTCGTTGAGCACTACTAAACGTGCTATAGCTAGTAATTAAAGCCAGACCCGATCGTATGTTCTTTCTTCCCAAGTGATGTCATATCAAGTCTGTACATGCAACATTCCTTTTAAGTCGTGAACTATTCAACTTTTGTGTTTCTTGTAAACCTCTACACTTAGGAACCCAAAAACCTTTTCAGCAATGGATGGAAACGCATGTACAACAAGTACTCAGAGCAATAAACACTAGATATTCCGGTGAAAAAGCGCCTTCTTACGGTGGTAATGCTTCTCACTAGAATAGCAGGCCCAGAAACATCTCAAGGCTGAATGAGACCACAGAGAACTGGTAAATTCTGTGCCTGATTACAGTACAGTAGAGCGTTCATTACATCCAACACAGGAGGATTCGTACTATACCCAAGTTCCACGTTGTTTAATGGCAAATCGTAGTCCTTCCAATACTTGAGATGCGGTCTCTTGGTGGTACGTAAGTGCAAGCGGTCCACCTTCAACGACTAACACAGGCCAAGAACTCTCACACCGAATTCACTTACAAACCACAACCAGGTAAGCGCAAAGATACAGATAAGTCACCCACGATAATTCAACACTAGAATTTACACAAAAAGCCAAAAGCCAAAAAGCTGGGTAGATACAATGTGTCCAAAAAGCGCTCACATTCCTCGTTACAATGCAGCAGATTCGCAACCAGCAAACGAAACCACGACCTTAAAGCGTCCATGGCGGTTCCGCTTCCTGGCTTTTCCTCTACCTTTATATGTTCAAATATCCATTCATCATATGTGCAAGCACTTGGCCGGCATACTTGAGGTCCGGGCGATTGTGCGGGATCAAGGGTGTCGTGTTCAGGGTCTACCTAGGTGGAGCCAGGGAACAATTGGATGATACCCCAGTGCTGTTCGCAGTTGAGGTCTCCAGGCGCCTTCCACTCATCGTCAAACATGGAGAAGACCACGGTCTTGACACCAACAATCTGCTTGATCGACGCAATGGCAGCAGTCTGCTCTGCAGAACCCGCAATGGCAAGTCCGTTCGCGTCACCTCCAGATGGCCAGCCGGACTCGGAGTTGATAGCATATTTGCCCGGGCAGATGCTGTTGGCGGTTGCGAGCTGTGACTCGACAAAATCACCGGCATTCTCGGCGGCGGTGTTAGGATCGAAGAAGGCGTGGATGTTGGCGCTGACGACGTCGATGCTATCGCAGAGGACGGAGGCGTTATCGATCCATTCCTGCATCGTTTCAGCGGTGGAGACGGGTCCAGTGTAACCGGCTGCTTTGAAGGTGGCCTTGGATGAGGAGATGAAACCTGCCAGAATGCTGGCGGAGACGAAATTTTGCGAGATGGCCTCGTTTCCGACTATGATCATGTCGACGAGATCCCACTCTCCCCAGGTGACGATGTCAGAGACTTGGGTGGCAGCAACACCGGTTACACCATCAGCCTTGATGAAGACACCGAGAATCAACTGGAGCCCGTATTTCTTAGCGGCGGGTCCGACACTGCTGAGCGTGTCGCAATCGGTGCTGTAGACACGGATGAGATCGAAACCAGCAGCTGCGATTAGTGCGAGATCGCTGTCAACTCCATCGGCAGTCTTGCAGTCTCCATTAGAAGCTTCGTATGGGGTATAGGTCATTCCCAGTGGCTCATCATTGGTCGAAGAAAGCTCCCCAGTGACAGCGGAAGTAACAGCGGAAGTAACTGCGGAAGCCACAGAAACGACGGCAGATTCTACCTGGGAGGCTACAGAAACAACGGGAGTGATAACTGGTGCAGCTTCTGAGGTAACGACAGTCTTGACTGCCTCAACGACTGGTGCGGCGGAGGTAGTTACTGGTGCTGGAGCTTCATATGTCGCCGAGGTAGAGGCAGGAGCGGAGGCCTGGGTAGAGAACGGGCAGACATAAACAAAATCAGTCTCGGTAACAGTTACGACTTGCTCTGGCTGGGTATAGGTTCCTGCTGGGTAGGAAGTAGGGGTTGGGTAGACCCAGACAGTGGAGGAGGAAACATCAGTGGTCAGAGGAGCAATGGTGTATGTTCCTGCGGAAGGACAGACATATGTGGTTGTCTCGATTATGCTGGTGATGATACCTGAAGCAACGCTGGTGGTAGCATACGGGCAGACGACTTCAGTCTCGGTGGTTACAACCGTGGTAACTCCTCCAGCAACGGCAGTTCCAGAAGAGATGCTCGTCGTGGCAGGAGCGCAGACCGTGGTCATATCAGTAAGGGTGATTGTGGTAGCTGGAATGGTGTATGTTCCGGGGACTGGGAAAACGGTAACATAGGCGGTCGGCACTGTAGGAGAGACAGCTAGGGTGGAAGGTGCAGAGCTTGTAGAAGGTATGGCGCTTGTAGAAGGTGCAGCGCTTGTAGAAGGTGCAGCGCTTGTGGATGAGGAAGATGGCTTGGGCGCAAAGTACACTTGGTGGTCAGCATATACTCTCGTCCACAACTCGACCTCGAATACATACCTGTTGGGCTGCCAGTGATGGTGGAGTACACGGTCCTGCAACCACAAGTTGGCTCAGGCGCGGACCCAGTGGTCAAGACCAGATCTCTCTTTCCCTCGACGTGGAATGCCTGATGCGCATGGCGACGATGCTGATGGCTATCTGCCGCCACGCCAGTAGCAACCGCCGCAGCGATTGCAAGAGTTCCAGCTTTCATGTTGTTGACTGGATTAAACTGCGAGTGACTTTGTTTGTTGATGCAACGGTAAACCAGGGTACTGATGGAGGGATAGGTGACGTGAGTATACAACAAGCGAGTAACGAATGCCCGCTGAAGGAGTGAAGCGGTTGTTTGGAATTAGCAAGATACGACGACAGCGAGGTGAAGTATGATCACAACGACATCAAGATGCAGGAAGGAAAGAAGAAGGGGACCGGCTGGGGGTAAGGTGCTAAAGAGGTGAGAGCGAATCTTACTTCATGCTGGCGCCGGGGCCAGCGGGGGTCGAGGATCACTCCGTGCCTGGAAATTAGACGTCCGGTCGATCTTGGCTTCATCTAATAATCCGACGCATGTAAACTAATCTTTCAGGCACTGCTGGTCCCCATAGCCCCTGAGAGAAGGCCTAAAGGGATCATTTGCCGCTGAAGAGTGCTAATTTGTAGGGTCCAGCAAGTGAAATGAGCCCGGTGATTACACAGGTTGGTGATGTGATATCAGTTGGCCTGTTGATGGGCATTACTTATAGGGGGAAGCCGAACTTCCCAAAAGGGAGTCAATGTAGTCTTCTCAGCCAATCCCAAGCCCCATTCTCAAAAGCGGATACTTAATCTTGTTCCTGACTAAGCCGTGTTTGAGTGCTTGTTGAAAAGTCTAATTTCAGCAAACTTGGAGGCTTTTCGAACGACTCGCCGGCCTTCTCTTCTTGCTCGTGTCGAGAAGTTGATGGCCAGCCCGTCTTTACACCAGAATGTCCTCACGCAACGGTTGACTTGGGAGACATGTCCACGCCGAGTCAACGGTGAAGTGTGACAGCTGGAAACGACAGACTGCCCTGGCGTCCTCCAGAACCCTGCAACTAGATCACTAGCCAGGAACCAGCACGAGGCAGGAAAACAAACTTTACCAGAAAACCGAATATGCCAAGTCGATTAATGCTTCAGGGATCTCCAGGCTCAAACTTCTCCAAGCTCAAACTCAAACGAGTCCAGAAACAAATGTGAGGCTTCGCTTCATATGGCGTGTGAGCTACCACGAGAGACTTTCATAGAGTCGATGGCGTCGTGCACAATGGCGTTTTTGTTGGTTGTGTCAATTTGCGTGGCAGCTTGGCCAACGGCATTTTGCATATGATTATCCGTGTGGTGCTGAGCGTCGGTAGCTTGCCAGCTTGCCTCGCTTCACCTCGTGTAATTTTCGCTATTCTGGAAAACACATGGGAATGCAACGGAGGTTTGCTTCGTGTTTCGTTTGGCTTTTGTTTTTCTTGTATCATAATGGCGAAGAACAAGACAGATGGCAGGTGATGGCTTGACTCGAGGTTATGATGTTGCTTGTGAAGCCAGAAATAACTTCTTGTGTGATAATAAAGAGTGGGTGTCTATGAGGTGACTTGCAAGTTTGGATGGAAAATACTCAGGAGTGATCACCTCCAGATGATGGCGGGAGGTCATCGCTAGTGCCAGAGAAGAAAACCAAGTACCCAGGAGAAACGTTCGAGGCAGGAGGTTTGCGAAAAAGGATGGGTATGCAGAGCACGAAATTGAGATCAAGACCGTGTATTCATTATTGTTTCCAATCACACTTTGTAAACAATCCAGTAAATAAAGAAACACCAAATGCTGATGCCAACCTCGCACAATTAAATACACAATACAGTTCCTGCGCCATGAGATACCATCGCTTCCTTTGAAAACGCAAACTATGCTGCAAAAACATTCTTGCACCTTCCCCATTTACTCATGTTAATCTCCTAAATCGCATCAGAGTACTCGTCGTAATGCCCACCTTGATAATACTGCTGCTCCTCTTTACTCGCATATCCCGACCAGCTCACATTACTTCTCAGCCTCCTGTCCTTCTCAAACTCGCCCCATCGCTTCATTGTGATCTTCGAGCTATCGAACTCGCCCTCGTATTCGATGCCTGCTTTCTTGGTCTTCTCGCCCGCCGTCTTGCGCGTGTCGCCCCAGGAGAAGTCGTCGAACTTCCAGAAGGCGTACATGGGCAGCACAAAGTTCCAGATGGGCAGAGAGACAAGGTAGATCAGCATCCAGATGACGTAGGACCAGCGATGGGCGGTGAGTACTATGAGTACGGCGGGGAGACCCAGGATCAGACCGAGGAGAACAAGGGGGATGATTTGAGGTGGAGAGTTGACTATGGATATTACGACTGTGGCATACGTTAGATAGTAAACAAAGGGGTTAGGGGAAGAGGCTACTTACTGACGTAAAATGTGAAGGCAATTGCAGCTGGAAGGACGAGAGTACCAATCAGATCAATAAAGACGACAAACTGCATGCTGAAGCAGAATGTTCCACACAGATCTCGGACCAAGACAAGCTCCATGAGATTATGTACGGTACTGTTGATCCATCTGCGTCGCTGGGACAGCAGAACGGAGAATTCTTCGGGCACGGTGGTCTTGCAAACAGCTTGTGGGACGAAGACTTGCTTGCGCTTGGGAAACGTGCGAAGCATAAGAGTCGACAAGTATCGATCTTCTCCGAGAAGAAGCAGATTCTTCTTGTGAAGAGTGTCGACTAAGTTTTCGGAGTAGCGTTCGACTACATCGGGATTCGCAAGGATGGGCACCCAATAGTTTTGTCCTCCTTTAGGTGCCTTGATTCGGTACATGCAGAAGCATCCAGGAAGACAGGTGACACCACCAAAGACAGACTCGAAGGACTTGGATAGATGATGCGAGATGAAGTACTCGAAGACTTGAATAGCTGTCGTCCATGTTGCTCTCTTGTTGGCGATCTTGGTCTCGCCACAGAGACCCATGATCTCTGGATCCTTTACCATAGCTGAAATCATATGTGTAAGACTGTCCGGGAAGACCTTCGTATCCGCATCAACCATCAGAACAACTTCGTAGAAGTCGGGAGATATCCCAGTGACTTTCCATAGACCATTGAACATCTCGAATTCAAGCTCAGTCATCCGCTCATCGAACATGACCTTCTGCAGGAAAGACATCAAGATAATCTGACTATCACGCTTTCCTCTGTTTCCAGGCTTGCTTTTTGTGGATTCATCGGGCGTACCACACTTGACCACGCACATCATTGGTACTCTCTGTTGCCTCTCAAGTGGAATTGAAGAGTCTGCGCCATAGTCGTAAAAGCCAGAGTAGATTTTCGCCATGTTATGTCTCTTCGATCCACTGGCAACAGCAACATAGGAGAAGGCCGTAACCTCATCAGGGAGTATTGCATGGTCTTTCATCATTCCAATAACAATATCTGGAGTGGACATGAGTTCTCCCTTGCCCTTGATAACACCGTCGCAGATGACGAGAATAACTTTATGGCTGTTAGGATAGTCTGTCATAGCTACCGAATCAAGAGTCGATCTGATTCCATCCTCTCCTTCAGAATAAGCGGTAACAAGGCAGATGGCATGAGCAAGAGGATAGTTGAAAGGCTGCCAATCAGCTGGTGGTTGGGGAACTACCGCGTCGTGGATGAATCCTGTCGCTCCCGGAGCTTCGATACCGCTTGAAGAATAGCCGTCAGAATCGTTCCTCAATGTGCTGTGGCGGATTGTGTTCTGTTGTTGGAAAGCAGGATTAGGAGGTACAAGCTGTGTAGTAGAGGATTGGCTGGCCATAGTCGTCGGCTGCAAACGTCCATTTTTTGACATTCTCTTATCATCGCCATATGGATTGGAGAATCGAGACTGTGCTGGAAATCCGAAAGTACTCCCTCGCCTGCTGTTCCGGTCAGAGCCAAATACAGTGCTTCCAACATCACCAGGAATTCTGACAGGCGCACGGTAGATATCATCGGTCCATTCTTCAATCTGCTTGTTACGCTTCTTTGAATCGCTCGACTGCGAAGTCCTGATAGCGGCATACTTTCTGCTGAAGAACCACTGAAACAAAAGTGCCAACAAGAACTTTGATCCAACAATCGAGAGAATGAAAGACAAGGAAACGTAAAGGACAACTTTCGAGGCAATGCAGCCAACAGTCTCGGTATCGACGGATCCAACCTTGATAATCTGCTCGAAGCACTGAGCCATCTTCTTGTCGTCTGTGCTCTGAAGTGAGTGAGTTACATCTCTTCCGCGAACTGCTTTGTTGGTGGTTGAGTTTGTGTTTGCGAAGTCCATGAAGCGAGCCGGTACTGAGACTTGGCTAGTGTTGAACCAATTGAGAAGATTCAGATCTAGGACATTTCCCGAATACACAACCAAGTTTCTCGAAGAATTCTTGATATCATCCCAGGTGAAATAGACATCGCCAGAACTGCGCAGCTCTTTGTAAAATGAGGTACGAGCACTAGCTATTGTGTGGCATGCATATCCCAGTATCCCATATGGATCGGTCTTGTTAACAGCCGATGAGCCATCTTGGTTGAACGTTGCGCATGGGAAGTACCAGGCAAGGTCTTCGGCATCGTTGGTGGGTACGTCTGAACCTTCTGCCAAAGTGATCAATCCTTTGCATTTGCCGTTGACATTCTGAAAGAGAAAGCTACCGTCCTGGCCCGAATGCTTCTCTGACAAGTCGTACAGAACATTAGAGTTAGCAGGTATTCCTTTGGCTGCTGGGTGCTCTGATAGGGTCAAATCGTATGCTCTTCCATGGAATATCATGTATCCACCACCAACCTTGTTAACACGTAAACGAATAGAAGGCGTGGCGCAGACAACGGTTGTAAAACCGAAGGTCAAGAATCCGACGAAAGCCATGATCAGGGCGATGATGCTCAAAAGTCCCATTTTTTCTCTCCATGCTCTTTGCTGCGCTCGTGCTGGTTTTCCAAAGCATCTCAAAACAAAGTCGGGGCACCAAAATGTGACAATAGCACAATAGACGTTCCATAAACTGGGGGCCTTGATGACATCAAGATCTCGTTCCTTCCGTTTCTCAACTTTCGTCATCTTCCGCTTGTGTGTGGTTTCTCTCTTCAGCCTTTTGGTCGAGCGTCGACTTCGCTGGGGCTTCTTTGTAGACTGATGATCCTCCAGACCTGCTCCACGGTCGCCCATCTCCCTTTTGTGTGGTGGTGTACTCGTTTCGTCTGAAGTTCGCAGTCCTGAATTCTCGTCTGCTTCTTCCGCCTCGGAATCCTCCAGTATTGGATCGTTTCCGGTTGACGAAGGTAATACGTCCATATTCGCAGCATGTTGTCGGTAGTGGTAATTAGGATGATCACGATCGATTCGATTCCTCTCGGGGCGTATCAAACTCCTTTTCCGACCCAGATCCTGTGTTGGCGTGCCCGACAGATCACCACACATTGGTTCCGTAGGCGTCATAGGTGACCGAAGACTGTCTTCGTATAGATGCTTCGAAGGCCCTCGGCGGTGGCTTTTCGTAGGCGATGTAGGGTGGTATCCTGCCTCCTCATCTTGTGCTCGGGGACGTCGAGGAGATCGCATAGGGGGCTCACTTTCCTCTGGGCGCTGAGGAAGTGGCATCGCTCTGGGAATGAAACGTGATTAGCAGGTGATGGATCTCGCAAGGTGTTGTCATTACTTCAATTTCCCCATGTTGCATAGACTGTGATGTGAGGTGTTGGGTAGGATTCAGAAGTGTGTCTCATAATTTTGCTCGCTCGAGCTATACAGAGCAGTCTGAGGTGTATCGAAGTATTCAACTCGTCGTGTGTGTCGAGGGAAAGCCTGCAGATAATGTGGGATATGTGAATAGACGTACTATGATGGTGACAGAGCTGATGATCTTTGGGGCGGTTGTTTATTTTGCGTAATGGCACCCCTGTTGATAAGTTTCTGGCGGGGCGACGTGGAAGGCAGAGACCAAATTCAATTACCGATCTTCAAGGCTGAACCACATTCCTCAAATTGTTTCTTCTCTTATGATAAACTGGCTGTGGCGTTGGCGAAACGTGTGACTATTTTTTCGTAGGTGCTGTAGGACCTAGGAATGTAGCCGATCCGTACACTCAGCGAAGCGTTCAAAACAGGGCAAATCAATGGGAAACTATAGCAACGGCTCGGAAGCGACTGGATGTAGGGAAAGGCTATGAAACGAATGAATAGCATAGAATATAATTCAACAGGCAAACGAGAATGACAATGAGATGATAGATGAACTGTACTGTACCCGTGAAGGAGCGAGTTCTGTTGACGACAGGATATGAATTCTGTTCGAAAATCGCCTCTCTCTCCTCTATTACGTAAGTTGGTTGAAAGCATGATGCGCTAGAGCTGCACCCCGTATACTAAAAGACGCCCAAGGGGATGCTGGCTAGAGATCCTCTTCTTTGTATCCAAAACTACCTTAAGCTTTTCTGTTGGCCTGGAGATCGTATTCTACCGAAGCGTCAGTTCATCTACGGCCCCTCCAGTAGCACTGATACATACGCACAGACTGGTGGCACAAGTGCCAACACCAACATTGAGGTCTTCCCAACATGCCTGCTATATTTCATAATTATCATTATCACTTCCCATGACAAGAAAAGTGATGAGCAACTGGACTTTGCGTAATGCTCTGCCAAACATGCATCTTGTTCTCTCGCCAGCTTAGGTACTGCTTCCCTTCCATTGGATATCTAACACGCTGGGATAAGCAATGAGCCATCACTACAAGCTTGGTAGCTGTCCTGCCATGCCATGCTATATCTGTCCCTCTTGTACATCCGGTGGATGACAACGAGAGTCACAGCATGCTGGTAGAAATTGTATTATAAAGTTCCTGAGGTGGACTCAAAGATGTCGCCTCCCTCTCAGCTCGGTTTCCACAAAAGCTCGTATTGAAGCAAGCCTTTCCTCTAGCTCCAAGCACAGATACGGGATCATGATGAAGGTGGTATGCCGAGCGGCTCATCAACATCTGGACTTGACGCTAGTAATATATCAATATATCGGTACTTGGGGATACGAAGTACCTCCTCGTACAACAAGTGAGTCTAACACACAAGATTATGTTGTAATTTGAAGCATCGCAATCAATTCTCCCTTCATGCGTGAGTACCCTGCCATACACATCATTCTTCAGAGACATCTCATCCTCCAGGGTCTTCCCAAACAACTTCTACATTCTGCATACTACAAGTACACCACCATCTTCGCTCCCACATTTCAAGAGACGACGCCTGCATTGCATTGAATTACATCTCTTTTGTCCTTTCTCAAACCCCCCCGGGAGCACGAATACCAAGGGCAGCACATCTTACACCAACCGACTTCACAGCGTAACATCTGCCATCCATTATCCATTCCACCTTCCCAACGTAGCTTCTCCTGAAAGCAAAAGCAAAAAGAAAAGTAAAAGTAAAGTCAAGGACAAAGCTAGAGCGAGAATGAGAGAGTACTTGCATTCCACCCAACATTCCTGTCCTGTCGCCAAAACCCGCATCCGTGACATTCAAGATAAAGCAGAACGAGACTGGCAAACGGTACGCCATTGCGTTACGTTGCAATCTGGATAGAGTTGCAACTACAGTACATAGTGACTCTGAATCTCATCCCAGCTTCGACTTCAAGCCAACATACTTCTGGCCATTTTCACTCACTTCCATAAGCAGTTTATTCCACTTGCACGGATTGGTCTACTTTTTGCAGGGGTACCTACCATCTAACAACATCACTGCGCTGCATCCAAAGCCTTAACTACTCTACTCCACGTAAAACTACTGGGCTGAATTTCGCTTCTCGTAAACATACTGCTTGCTTGCCTTATTCTTATGCTCTGGTATCTGCAAACAATTTCCATCAAGTGAAAAGTAGGATAGCTAGCTGCTAAGGCGCACTGAGCCAGGCTGAAGAGGGGGTACGGGTGGTGGTAAGAGACAATTCACAATTCACTGTCTGAGACCTCCACACAATGTTGTCTCGGGATTGATTTGCCTTGGCCCAGAAGCTGACTCTTCATCTGCAGACCATTCTAAAATACTCCTCAGAGCCCGAATCATTATCTGAGCTTGATGCCTGTCTCCAGGTCAATCTATACCCCGCCACTGCCTGCTTCTCTTCAGCAGCCACATTTGGCACGTAGAAGATATTACAGTGCAACAGGAGACAGCTGGACAGATTCTCTGGCTTCTGATTACATCTGAAGACGTTCTTGATAACGACCCAACCATAGTGGACAAAAGATTCGGTTGATCCTCACCCACATGTCAAAGATGTCTGTTCCTACTTCGCCTAGATACGGGAAGCCCATACAGGACTATTCAATGGGATCATCTGCAAGACAGAATGGACAAGGCAATGACGGGGAGAATCTTCAACGAAAGGCTCTACCCTTTATACCAATGTCTGCATTGGGAAGAATGTGTAACGCTCCGTTGTCTCCGGTTAGAACCAGTGTGCAGGATGGAGACTGGTTTCCGAACCCTTCAAGTGGAACGATAGAAGATGTAGGACAGCCTCTGTTGCCAACAAATGCCAATGTACAGAAATCAAACGTCAAACATGGGTCTCCTATATCGCCCGGCAAAGCCATACCATACAGACCTAACGACAACTCAGGGACATTCCCCGACCATCAAGCCGGTATGATATTTTCTGGCAATAGCATAGGCTCTACTACGCCGTTGAAGGAATCGGGGAAAGTCCAGACTACGCGAATATCAGAACCTGGAGGCGATGAGAATGTACATGAGGTTGAGCCGCAACCAGTGCCTCAGCTTCAGTATTTCCACCACCAGTCACATCACTCAGAAGGTGGAATGCGGAGCAAGCAGAACGACATATATTCCTCGCCACAGCAAAAGAATTTGTTTGAAACCGGTGCATCTATAAATCGACACTTGACTCCAACGACACAGATGGCACGGCGTACGCCAGTGCAGCAAAGACCATATTCTGCATACTCGGACATGGGTCCGAGAAACGGTTCACCAGGCAGCACACAAAACTCGCCTAAATTTCGAGGAGGTTCCATAGGCTCTAGCCTCTCTTTCGATCGTCCACTCTCATACATGGACACCGATCTGGCCAACGTCATGTATCCCCAAGCACCTCCTCCTGCGATATCAACAGACAATTCGCAGTTGCGCGAGTTGGTCGGGCGCAATGCGTCGCTTCTTGCTATGAACAAGACTCTGGCCATGTATCGAAGCAACGTCAAGAAGACGACATCCATAGAAGCTCAGTATAGTTTCGCCATTCTGCTCATACAGCATGCCCAAGAGATGGGAGTCCCCGAAGATGATGGTACTTCCATACCGCGGAAAAGTCCCAAATCAGACCGTCATGATGATCAGAGCCCATATGTTCAGCCGATGGAATCAACACCTAAAGATCTAATACATGAGGCAAAGCACATCCTTCAAAACCTCTCGGATAAGGGTTACCCATTCGCTCAATATTACCTTGCTGATGGCTATTCGTCTGGTTTGTTCAGCAAAGGAAAGCCAGACCACAACACAGGGTTTCCTCTCTTCGTATCCGCCAGCAAGCACGGACATGCAGAGTCAAGCTACAGAGCTGCACTTTGCTATGAGTTTGGTTGGGGATGCAGAAAGGACGTCATCAAGGCCGCTCAATTCTACAAACAAGCCGCGTCGAAGAACCACCCCGGAGCAAGCACCCGTCTTGGTCGCGCGCTTCTCAGCGGAGATCTAGGCACAACCTCGTACCGCGAAGGTCTGAAGTGGCTGAACCGAGCGACAGAATCAGCAGATTTGCAATACAATGCAGCACCATTTCTTCTCGGCGAGCTCTACGAACATGGTGATGGCAAAGATATCTTCAAAGACGACGTTTACGCCGCTCGGCTCTTCACCCAAGCAGCAGATCTAGGACACGCAGATGCAGGCTTCCGTCTAGGCGACGCATACGAACACGGAAAACTATCTTGTCCACGCGATCCAGCTCTCAGCATACATTTCTACACCGGCTCCGCCAACCTCGGAAACGCTGCGGCGATGATGGCTTTATGTGCATGGTACATGGTTGGCGCAGAGCCCATCCTCGAGAAGAACGAGAACGAGGCTTACGAGTGGGCGCGCCAGGCTGCTGATCTCGGTCAGCCTAACCCCCTTCACATCCAATGACGATACCGCTAGCTAACAAAGCCCCAGGTCTCACAAAAGGTGAATACGCCGTGGGTTACTTCACCGAAATGGGCATCGGCTGCCGCCGCGATCCCCTCGAAGCCAATGTCTGGTACGTCAAAGCAGCCGAAGCAGGCGACGAACGCGCCGTTCACAGACTCGAGGCTATCCGCGCCGCCGCCAGCGGTGGGAAGCACATGGAAGTCAGTCTCCCAGGCAGCGGTGCGAAGAAGACGAAGAGAAAAAATGGTGATGCGAAAGCAGTAGGCTCGACGGAGGCTGGCGAGAAGAATTGCATTGTCATGTAAGCGAAGCATCGCATTTTATAATTCGTGTATGCGTTTTCTGGCGAGGCACGACATACCTGTGGAATGGCCAAGTTTAGCGGGAGGGGGGGGGGGGGGCGAAGAAATGAAAATGCATGGAAGGTATGGACTGCATAGCGAGGAGAGATGCTGATTTGTACACATACTTGTATTGGAGTAAAGCGTCATTGGCGTCTTTATGGCTGGGAGTTATATTGACTTATATTGACTTGAAAGCCGGCCATGCAAAAACCTACAATACAATAACCCACTTCGTGTGAGAAACTCTACAAGCATCTCTCAATCCGTACAAGACATCCTAGACTTTGGAGGCATCGTTTTCCGAACCCCATCTTGTTGCCTCGTTGCCTGTATTGGTGTTAGTAAGGAAGCCTAACAATGTGCTGTAGAAAAAGGGTTCAGTAGCCTCGCTGTCCTCTGAAATGTTCAAAAGTTCAGGATTATGGATGTGCCAGAACTTTTAAACCGAGTTCGTGGTATTGGGCTGTTGAACCAAATGCCGCAGAAAGTAACATGAACACGTACCCAAATCCCAGCCCTTCTCCACGTATCCAAGTTGCTGCTTGACTTTGTTTACTGTCTGTTGATCACCTGTATTCTTGCCAATATTATCGCTGATCTTTATAGCGTTATTTCCGTTTGCAGAGCTCAACTTTATGACAATGTTGAGTGGCGTTCTGTGAAAAGACAATCAGTCATGGATACATCGTCTCAAGAGTTCTGGGGGAATGAGATCATGCTATTTCAAGAGTTCTGGGACAATCAGAATGCCAAAATTAGTATTGTCCCAGAAGTTCTCAGACAATCAGATCATGTTGCCCCAAGAGTTCTAGGAAATTCACTTACGATTTCTTCCCCGTAGTTTTGTGAACAAAGTCGTTCGTCAAGAACGTACCAACACCGAACGTGGGTTGAAAGCCCTGCTCCTCAGCAATCTTCTTATAATCCAAGCAAAGCTCAATATTCAATGAATCAGAGAAAACTATTGTCTTCTTCCCCTTGATACCTTGGTCATCATAGAACCTGCGCATAAGAGTGACAAATTCTGCAGGATTTCCCGAGTCTTGTCGTACACCAGTGAACACCTCGGCAAAGGATTTCGCTGTCGTGCTCTCTTGCTCAAGTTCCTTATTCACGGTAACAGCATCCGCAGTGATAGTCTTGAGATCTGGTATCGGTTCGCCGAAAGCTCTTAGGAAGACAGGCGTCCCAAAAGTATCCGTCAGTGCAATTCCCAGCACACCCTCACCAAAGCATCCTACCCAGTAGCTCAGCGCCTTCAGCGTCGCTCCCTCGTAATCGCCCAATATAGCTGCCACGCCCATGAACCATTCATGCGCTACTGTGCCAATAGGAGGTATACCAAAGCGCATAGCAAGATGGACGTTGCTCGTTCCGGTGATTTTTCCAGGTAAGCCGGCAGCATCCGCGGCTTTTTTTGATTTCACCAAGCCACGAAAGACCAACGCCTGCGTATGATAATCTCTTCTCCGCCGTGTGCCAAATTCAGAGACCACACAGCCTGTTTCCAACAGTCGAATGCCCTTCGCATAGGCCTTGTCTTCTTGTCCATCGTAGTCCCAATCGGTATCCATGAACTTGAAGTACGCTTCGCTTGTCAAAGCAAGTAGAGGTATCTCATACAATATCGTGTCTACCCACAGACCCTTCACTTGCAGATCTATCTGTCCAATATCTTCATCACTGCCGGTGTCGCTGTCTGCCGTGAAAGAAGCGACAATCTGTTCGCGTGGGTTCAGACGGAAGTCTTTCAGGAAGTCGAGATATGGTTTGTTCAAGTATGTGCAAGTTGTCTGCAGGAACTTCAACTCATCATTCGAAAGAGCAATATTCCCAAGCTCTGTAAGATGTTAGGAGAGTAACACAGGTTACAAGGCTGGAATATACAACTGTTTATCTGCACCTGGAGCCACTTGAAGGCAGCTCTTGATAGTTTCTTGTCTGGTGTTCTGTTCTTGAATGCATAAGTGACCGCTATCTGCGGGAAGTATTGGAGGACCGCACATTGCATGGTCAATTTGTAGAGATCGGTGTCCAAGAAGGAGATGACTCCTTCTGGGAAGGGTGAGGAGCCATTGAAATCCATGTTGCAAGCGAGGAATACGTTGCAAGGTTATGGAAGGGAGGGGTCGTAAGCAGTAGAGAAATTCAATAGCCCAAACTAGTTTGTATGACGCTAGTCAATAGCCTGCTATGATAACGTTTTGTATAACGTGAAGGCTGAGAGTGGTGAGGGACCAAACGGAAATCCAGGGTCTACGTAACACCACACACTCACTAGGTCCAAGAGTTTAATGCATAGGCTTCTCGCGTCAACACCTGAATTAAATCCCATCAAAACACGACAACCCAACACCTCCTACGCCTTGTTACAAAGAAAAAGGGGCCGAATACGATACTGTGAGAAGTATGCGATCCTTTGATGCATATACAAGAAGAGACCCGGCACCGGATTAGATAGAATCGCACATCGACCGCATATTAACATACCACCTTCAACCGCGCGATATTGGCTCAAGCAATGCGACTTCTTATCAACTGGTGCATTGAGAACAACAAGGGGAAGAAGCTCTATGTTGGGACGGATATCCACGATATCTGCAGATATAATAGCCACGGTTACGGATCAAGAAAACCCGATCCACGAAAAGGGCCACGGAGGTCCCAGAACTCGATTTGGTCTGCAAACCTCGAATTTTACAATACAATTGTACAGGAGCAGGTGCACGCCGATTCCGCAAACTAGTTACGACCGACATCTCCAAAAAGAATAAATGCAGGTGGGCGGATTACGGACTGCAACACAAGGATAGCCTCAATTGGATTGAGACCAGGCTATTGAGCTGGATAAACAAGTATCAAAACACCTGGAGTTCTTTTTAAGGCGAAAGCAAGGGTTACTGGTCGATTCATTACCATGCAAAGGTTCCCCATCCTGTTGTAAATGAATCATATGTCAAAACCGCTCTGTGAAGCCCCCAATCTCTTCGATGTTTTAGGAGAACCTCTGGCAGAAAACTCTTGTGAAATTGCATTGCCCTTAGGCAAGACTTCCACCTCTAGTTGTTCGTATCCCCAAGTCTTTATTAAGGCGAGAAACTCAGCCTCGCTTTAGTACTTAGATTTGCGTGGGTTGTAAGGTTTGGTGACTCTCTGATGGTTCTTTGTATTATTTGGGGTCTACATAGAAGATTAGTGCCCCTTTGTGGTTGTATGATATTCCACCTGCAACGTGTACCGTAACCCGCAAACCAGTCGTTTTCTCTTCCCGCATCGACTGTAACCGATTCTTTTGACCTGGAAACCGGAGCTGGTCTGCAATAAAGGAAGTGTACTTCATCAGTGAGCCATACATTTTGCCAGAAGTCGATGGTTTTATCTATATGTTGACGAGCTTATTTTATCCGCGATCGGTTTTTTTTCTTATCGATTTTCACTCCTACGTAGTTTGCGATATTGCCGGGCACCTGACTTTGCACAAGGGCGTTGTAATGAACGTAGTGCGCAGCTCAATTGCAGTTTTTCGGCTTCGTTTTTGTAGTCTTTTTTTCGTGAATTGGGTTGTCTTGGTAGGTAATTGTGCTCAAAACAGCTGCATATACCGTAGGAATCAGACCAGATGCAGAACCTGCTCTTCTTGTACTTCTGGGTGCTTGCTTTCCCAATGTTTCGCGTTGTTTAAGCTAACGTGCGGTTGAAGTTGGCATGTCAATTCCAGGTCAATGTGCAATGGAGGCCACACCGGTCTCCGGTCGCTTTCTCGCACATGCATCAGCGAATCGCATTCGTTTAAGAGTATCATATACAGCCCCTTTTCGAGTACTAGGAGGAGTTGAGGTTGCCATGTTGTGATGTTTTGATGGTTTGGGGTGATGATGTTAATGATTTTGTCCCCTGGGCAATGAGACTTGGCACCTATTGTGCTTGGTACGCTAACAGCAGAGCAGTAGCGTAAAAGTATTTGAATGTCTCACAACCTCATAAGCACTCAGTCACAACTTTAGCAGCCAGAATTGAATAAGATAAAAACTTCAGGATAGTCCTACCACGCATGTGGACCAAGTACTGCACCATTCAACTTCTTCCAGATGGCTCGAGAACCTCCCATAACGCCTTTTGGGTCTATGCCAGCACAGCTCGAACTCGATGCCATATCCAATCGCATTCAGCTTTCACTCGCAAAACGCGAAGAGCTCGTGAGAACATGGACTGCCAGCTCAGCTCGCGAAGACAAGATCAGGAAAACAGACGAAGAGCTCGACGCCGAAGATGCGCTACTCTTCCAGAATCAGCCAGCCTACCTGGGTGTCGGTTGTCCCATACCGGAGAATTTCTTGATCAGCGAGGCAGACCGCAGCAAGAAATCTCTGCAAGCCAGGCTAGGAAAGGGTCTGCAGGCGAGCAAACGTCGAGACGCGGAGGAGAAGGCTGCGAGCGCGAAGAGAGCGCTGAACTATGAGAGTAGTGACGACGAAGCTGGCAGAAGTGCAGTGGGAAAGCATAAGAAGAAAGCTCCGCTCAAGAAGCCTGCCGCTGCCGAGAATCCTATATACAGTCAGCCTGTCGTGGACGATGAACCTCTGCAATCAGAAAAGAACACCGCAAGCTCGACCACCACATTACCCATCAGGTCCGAGGCCGATAGAAAGAAGAAGAAGAATGAGAAGAAGAAAGCGAAAGCGAAGGCAAGGAAGGGGGCAGAAATGGCAAAAATATCTATGACGTCTGGCTAGCATAGTGGTGAAGTTCGTGTCACACAGACACTCTGACCCATCACTGAGCGATAGGTACTGGACAAGACTTACAGGAGGGCGGTTGGTCTACCATTGGTTCTACATGCCTTACGAGGCATCCCTGAGTCTCAAATTGAAAAGCAAGCTCACGAAATTACTTCTCGAGCATTGCAAGAAAAGACTACATACCCATCGTCTTTTGGTGATCTTTGCTTTGAGGAATTTATTTCCGCTGCCTTCCCATTTCCGTCACGAGACAAGTGAGGCCAGCATAACATACCGATGATCACATTATTGATCTCCAAGGCTCAGGGAAAAACAGCAAATTGCCTGGATTTCCAAGACCTTTGCTACGTCAATGCTCCACTGAGCTCGGAATTTCAAGTATGCAAAGCATATCTCAGTTAATAAGGTCAATAATATACTCTGCGGTACTCGGAAAACTTTCTTTCTGTTATGTACAATCTATATGTTGAGCCACTATTTACATCTAAGCTCTACAAAACTTACTGTCCTGCAATGGCAAGTTGCCCATATATTACGTGTTCATCTGCCACTTCTCAGATACCACAGCGGTATGGGTATAGAAAAGCTCAGTCAGATCTCATTTCTCCTCGAGTGGCAGCAGCTTCACATATGTCGTGCCAAGAACGGCTGCTGGAAGTTAGGCTCGATGTAGTCAGCCTCGGACATGTATGCGCCAGCTCCTGGAAACGGGTTCTGGAAGCTCTTTACCCATGTATAGGTCAACTTATTCCTAGTGGCCTTGATGTTGGCCGAAGTGTTAGCAGGGCTCCACAAAGCGGCGACGACTAGATGGAGGACGGTGTCTCGCCATGCAGGATGATCGCGTTGTCGACGACTGGAACAATAGCGTATGGATCAATCTTGAAGGCGATTATATAGTCACTATCCTCAACCACGGCTTAGATTGCCTCGAGTTAGTGTTTAGAGCAGTCTGGTTCTCCCATTCAGATTTCGGGGACAGTCGACCAGCCTGGCGGATTGCGTTGCTGCCCCATGGCTCGACGGGGAAACTGACGTACCCAGCATCATAGTAGTTGTCGCACTCGCTATGCACGGGTATAACAACAACGCCAATTTTTGCCTAAGCATCAAACATCAGCGCAACAAGAGCTCGTAGCTCGGCTTTGTTCATGACTTGAGTAAACTAAATACCCATGTCAGAGTAGTACTGACCACCATCCAAGTTCTGGTTTGTGAGGTACTCGTATTTTTCCGCCTTGGTATAGGTGATGAAGCCGTTGAAGAAGATGCTTAGAGCAGTCCCAGAACTAGTCGACACTGTTGCCTTTGGTGGTAGACAGGACATAAGTCAGCGTTGCTACCGCAATTTTGGGGTAAGCCTTGACGACAACCAATGTGAAGACTCCGAAACTGGAAACACCATCTCCGCGCAAAGTCCTGAAGAGGACCGCGTTGGAGGTTGAGTTTGTCGTGAGGAGTCGTTCATTAGCACTAATGACGTCCATGGACAAGACCTGATAGGCGCTCATACCGTAGAGAGTGGACATTGGGAAGTTACCTCCTAGTATGTAGCCTTTCATGACCTGGACGGGGTCATCAGTAACATTTTGAATTAGGAAAATGGAATTTGCCGGCACAACATCAGGCATTTTTCGTCCGTTCTTAGGACAAAGGAAGAACAAGAATGGGAAAATCTCTCGTATGTTCTAAGCATTGACAGTTGAGGAAGGCAGAGGATTGCTATTTCCCGTTGTACTTGCACCAACAGTCTTTCCTTCACCAACAGTAGTCACTCCGTAAGTATTGGCAGCTTGGTACACCTCGAAGGCTGGAATACCAGCACAAGTTTCAAAGCAGCGCCGGTGGATCCGTTGTATTTGCACGACTTCAGGATCTGGATGGAATTGAAGCTGTGCGTCCAGGTTGACAGAGATCTTATACCAGTAGACTTGGCGTTGAATGCCCATCCAGTGTTCTTGACGACCAGTCTAAGGCTCAGCAAGTGAGCAAAGTTGATGGCAAATAGTACTCAAGCAATATTAGCAACATTGATAGAGTATGCCACATACCCACCTACGGTGCAAGCATCGGCAGCTGGAATAGCTGGAAGAAGATTAGGGGCCATACAAGTCATGCCGTTGAACAGGACTGAATTAATTGGTGTTGGATTCTCGGAGCTGAGGATTGTTAGCCAAGTTGTTTCCTTCTTACGAAGAACTTCTCACTGGTAAACAGATCCATCAGTCCAGTTATTCTGAATGAAGCCACATTTTTCCTGATCATAGTTTCCAAAGGAATCGCAGCAAGGCGACGCATATAGTATGGTTTGAACGAGGGTACAGCCGAGAAGAACATCGCACGGCTTCCAGAGCAGCAGAAACGGCCATAGAGCGTCACCAGGATACGTCTTGCATCGCGCGGCCGCTCTCTTGGCAAGTATCCCGTTGGCAACGTTTGTCGAATCTGCGAAGGAAAAGAGGTCGATTTTGGTCAAGTCCAAGGAAGTCAAGTTGGCGACAACTTCATCCATAAATTGTACGGTCCCGCTCTGGAACAGATCCACACATGGTTCTATTTTCGAGCCATCGACGACCGCCACCGTTGGAGCAACGGTAGCATTATCTGCAGATATGGAATTGTTAGCAGGAGAGCTCGGCAAGTGAAGGTGATCGACTTACCTGCGGTAGTGTTGTCAACTACGATGGTTTGGGCCAAGACCAGGCTACCCAGAGGCAGCAAAGCTACGAGGATCGAAGAGACCTCCATCGCTAGTTACTGCAGACTTAAGAACCAAGAGACAGCTAGACCAAGATCTTTAAAGAACGTGAATGGCAAGAGTGACCCTGACAAATGGCCTAGAAAATGCAGGTGCAGCAAAAACATGTAGGATACCGGATGCTCTAGCTATATTATAGTTTGACACATAACGGACAGTAGATTGCAAACACTAGTATGGAAGTCGTTGGCATTCTATAGTGGGTGGGCCTGTTTGCGAATTGATACTCGTCCCAGAGCTATCGATGAAGTCTCGACTATTGACTACTTGGGCCGTCCCATCCAAAGATTTTTGTTCTGCCCCGTTACAGTAGCTCACTCTAACTAAGGTGCGCTATGAATTACTTAACGTACTTAACAAACGAGTGGTTCACACAAGCGAGTGGTTCATTAATGCAACTACCAAACAAACCAACTTCAACACTTAATATTACAACAATCACCTCTTAAAATGTGTTCAGTTGAAGGTAGAATAGCTTTTGCAGTTCATGATTATCAATAGAAAAGATTTAGGAGTGTGCGAGCTGCATCAATTGCATACGGTGTCCCTCCTACTTCCTTGACCAAGGTATAAGGTGCTTGAGAGGAAGTCTAGTATCACTAAATCGATGTGCAAGCTACTTTGCTCTCCCTCCCAAAATCCTGCTAGAAAGCAGCCCTACGAAGCGCAGATCCAGTACCACGATATCCCTGTTTTTAAAGCATCAGCTGCAAAGAAAAAGAAAGGAACATACTAAGGGAAGTGGAAAATATCTTTACGACTTTATTCAGACGGAATTCTCTACAGAAAACCGTCAGTAAAGGTCAACATATGACGGACAACATATTTTTGACCCCCTATTTGGTTTCTTCGACCATATCGTCTATACAGACGAAGCATATATTGATCCTACATCATTAGCTCAAGGGCGGGTTCTTTGGGAGCGAGGCACACGGGATTTACCTGAGGAAATTGAGGAAAGGCCTCCCTTAAAAAGCGTACGCTTCCACATTGCAGCATGGATCAGCTGGTGAGGGAAGCAGAGAAGCTTGAGTTCTATAACGACGAGGAGGATAAAGTAGAACAGCCTCTATAGGCCTTGGCGGCGTCCAACGACAGAAACCTAGGAGGAATATACCTGTCGAGTGCAAGAATGGGACGCAGGGAGGCCCCATGAGGTAGAATTCCAGGCTAAGGGCAATGCAATGACTCAAGCGCACTATGTAGAGAGGATTTTACCTATTTACTGTCAAGCAGTTAGGTCTATGCAGGAAATCGATGATAAACTATTGTTCTTACAGGAGGACGGGTGACCCTTCTCATAACATACGGAAGAAAGGTCTAGCTGATGATTTAAGGCCACCTATAATACCCAAAACCTCTTTCACCCTGCGCAGAGTCATGAGCAAATTCGATCGAAGGGACTTGGGTTATTCTAAAGCAAAGATTACGGCGTAGGATCTTCGATTCGGAGGACGAAATGAAGCAGGCTTTATAAGGGGAATAGGACAAAGTCACTATGAAAGAGATACATGACGGTATCGCTGACCTACCCAGAAGGTGCCCAGAGCTTAAAAGGTCAATTAGTGGGTCTATTAGGAGTAATTAGTGGTGATTTATTGGTTAAGCAGTATTATATAGCTTAGTAGACTGGTTTCTCGATTTTGGTGTTTTGAGCCCGTGCGTAAGAAATCATGTCAGTCATTGTTTCGACCAGCAGTTGCTGTCAGAAATCTTTACGCACGGGCCAGAACATGATGAAAACATAGCAAAAATACCCCAGAAACCAGATGTTTGTTTGTCAGCTAATAACTCAACAAATTTATACTACAAAGACCCTCAAAGCTCTGTATACCAACTTTCAAAGTAATAAGAAGACTAATGTACAGAGAAAGTATTTCTAAAAGTGCTTTATTCAGAAGTTGCTGTGAAGCTCTCGATTTACTAGTAACTTTTTGGTAGTAAAAATAGAAACTAGAGATATCACGCAGCTATAGTTCTTTTTTCGCAATTTGAAGAGTACAGATGTGAGATTCAATACCTACATATCCTATTAATAAATTCCACAGAAACAGAGCTTTAAATTGATACTCTACAGTAGTACAAAGTAGATCAGTTTTGCTGTGTTTTCATGATGTTCTGGCCCGTGCGTTAAGACTTCTGACAACTGCTGCTGCTACCACCAGTGAATGCCAGAATCCGTAGCGGGGGTCCGTGCACTCGCTTATCTACCGAACTCTCTACGTTTAGCATCGAAATACCAGTTAACACGAGAGTTACTGAACGCGTCACTCCTCCTCCTGGGCCTTCTAAAGGTCGCGAAGCTGATAGTAGGGCAAGCAACACAGGAAGAAAGGGGTAGACAAAATCGCGGAGGGAAATGGCACAAATGGAGGAACCGCAAGGCAATGGATGAAGCTACGGAAGGAGATAGGTTCTCGCGCTTATTTCCTCAACTGGTGGTGGTGCTACTTTTAGCGCCTTGGCATGCTCCTCACCCCCCCCCCCAAAAAAGAGGTAAACAAATAACGTGACGTATGGGGAAACGAGCCATATGGTGAAACGAGCCATTTTCCTAGTTAGGTCGCGCGTGAATGAGTAGTTCTCACAACAATGACCTCCTCTTCACATTCTGACTCGGCAGAATCACTAAGAACCTCTTCAGGTTCCTCTTCCTCTTCTACCTCTTCAATTGGTCGTTTGCGTGGCCTTCCACGTGGTCGCTTTGCGACCGGCTTCTCTTCTGCCTCTCGAGCTATTTTGAGAACATCAGCTGTACTAAATACAAATTCGCCTTGCAGCTTAATCCTCTTGCCCTTTTTATGAGTCTTACGCCTCTGTAGCAATGCCTTCTGCTCCTCATTTTCCCTCCTTAATACTATCAGCTCTGCATTCTGCCTTTCAAGTAGCTTAGTTACCCGTGATGCATAACGACGAGTTGGAGTAGAAGGTGCTTCACAACTTGCTAACGCCGAATTAAAGACCGAGTTTGCAGCCCGAAGTTCGGTTCCATCTGGAGGAGAGCTTTTCAGCACGGAGAGGTCAAGGTCTGGGTTAGGGATCGACTGTTGAGGGGTTGTAGGCTGAAGCTGTTGCGGAAGAGGAAGCTGACCGAGCACTCGTCGCTCAGCAAATGGGACTAAACCAGCTCCTCTCCATCCGCTTTTGATGTTATCTACTGTAAGAGCCTTAGGACGAATCGTTTGATATAGTGTAACCCATTCAGATCGTTGAAATCGGCTGATGCCAGCCCGGAGTAGCTTATCAGTCTCAAGAGCATGGAATTTCTTCATTGGGCCAAACACACCAACATCGAGTGGCTGGAGTAGATGCGAGCAATGAGGAGGTAATATAAGAAGGTCGATGTTGTTTTCCATACATAAAGCTATCATATTTGCTGTTATATGGCTTGCATGGCCGTCTGCAATAAGTAGCCTTGGCTTATTTCCTGATTTCTGACGCGATTCTGGCTCGAATACAGTCCGTAACCACTCAAAACCATGGCTATTCGAAGTCCAGCCGCTTGCGCTTGTTGAG